>JAANDH010000223.1:2981-43594 GCA_011799765.1 Nymphaea thermarum | reverse complement strand
CAAAGATCAGGTTGTTGATATTTTAACTAAGCCACTTAGTAAGCAGCATCATTATCAAATAATTAACAAGCTCAATCTCATTGTTGGAGCATTGAGCTTGCGGGGGGATGTTAACAGAAACACCAAGAAGGCTCTCAATGTGAATTACTTGGGAGATGAAAAGTCATATCTCTTGAGAGATGAAAAGTCATGTCTGTTGAAAGATGAAAAGTCATGTCTCTTGGGAACTAGAGACCCCTTATGTAACTCCTCTATATAAATGAGTCTCTCCACCAAAGGAAGGCAAGCAAGAAATGATAGACTAATGGACGTAGGCCTATTGGCTGAACCACTTTAAAAATTCATGTCCATTTAATTATTCATTCATTTTGATTTCTTACAGTGTTATCCCATGGATTTCACCTTGAAAAATAAATTTAAGAAATTTTTCAGCTTTTTTTCCAAAACATATCGTAAGATCAAAGGTTCTATCTCTTATATCACCTAAATCTTTAGGTCCATATGATTTTCTCTGCAGGAACATACATAAGGAATTATGAAGTTTATGGAATATACAATTTGCAAGTAATCCTTTTGCTGCCTAGTACTTCAATTTAGGGTGAGCAAGATGTTAACTACCTACTGCTTGAAGAACTGAAGACTCCCCAATTTCCCCTGCCCTTAGGATCTTACTTTTTATGGTTCAGAAGAGTAGAATGGAGTGTGTTTCTGTGCCTTGCACAACACCCCCCTATCCGACCAACTAATTAAAGTGAAGAAACAAGAATACTTTTTTCTGGCGACTAGGGTTGGTTAATTTCCTATCACAGAAAAAGATGGCCAAGAAACATCTCCACATACAGGAAGAGCATTCAGAAGCAGTAAAAGAATAGCAATCATGACAAGAAGCAGCCTTAACTTTCTGGCCCGAAAAAGCACAATCCAATTCGTTGTCCTACGCAACATTTTGGACATTTGAACTTTGATTGTTCTCTATTACAAGCGCCTACATTTAAAACTGAATCCGGTACCATCCAAATTAAACCTCAAATGGTGTAGATTTAAACTGAAACAAGATAAAGAACAAACAGATTTAGTAGAGTACCATTTTCATCTATGACTCCAGAGGCAAGCAACAAAGGAATCTTTTTGAAGATAACTAAGAACCAAGCGGAAGCTGGCCAGAACACTGCGCTCTTGATTTTTAGCTTCACTGCGACGCTCAGAAGAGTACCAATCATTCCATCAACTATCACGAACGTTATCTTTTGCTTTTCTTCCTTATTGATCTTCAGTATGAGCTCTTCTAAGAACTTCGGCATGACATGGAGGAAGCCGTAAGACACTTCTTCGAAGTTCCATCGACCTTCCAGAGAGTCCACACCGTCCGGTATGGATGCCAAGCGTATCCTCCCACTGTACTCGCTGGTGAAGTTCTCTGGAAGCGACTTCACTATGCAAGAGTGAATGAAATCGGTATTGACAAAGGTGACCATGAAGCCTTCCTCTGCCAGGCGATGGGCGAACTCCATGAGTGGCTTGACATGGCCCTGTGCAGGAAATGGGAGCAGCAGCACATGTGGTCTCCCCATTCTGCAAAAGCCTTGTCTGCACTTCAGTCTGCAGTCTTCCAGTTCTAGTTGCCTGCAGAATCATCTATATATATATATTTATGAACTTTTCTTGTTTTGAATGATACGTTAAATTCTGATCTCCTACCACTGTGCAAAGTTCTCCATAAAAACCATGTTTTTTCAACATTCAAGCGGCTTTGCTTTTTAAAGTTATGCAAAAAAATAAAACAGGAAGCAGCTCATTGAAGAGCTGGATATCACCTTTTTTTTTTTTATCTTCATACAGTTCAACTATGTGCATTAATTATTAGAAGTTTTCATGATGGATTTGTCATGGGCCTACCTTTATTTAGCATTTTTTTTCAGCAAAAAAGGTATAGACTGATACATGAATTTGATTTTTAAACCAAATCCAACCATATTTTAGACATTGAGTATATGATGTTTGTGTTACAGTATATCCGATCCGAATACAAATCCAAAAAGATTAAATGAATAGTTCAACCTGAATCCAAATCTGAAACCGAATCCAATTGGATGTTATTTCTTATATCCAAATCCAGTCTGAATTCTTAATCGGATGTCTTCCATATCCTCCTTCTACTTTACTGAATGTTCTTCATGTGTCAAAGAAATTTTATTTATTTCCAAATTCATTATGGGAAATGACTGTTATTATGAAGCTCACCCCGACAAGTTAGTTAATTTGTTTGTGAAACAAAGTCAGATACAGAAAATGTTGCACTAAGGAGAGTTAAAGTCGTTTGGTCACTTTGTGAGTGTTCATGAATTGAAACAGATTCATGTTAACCTAATTCAAGCTTTTTATGGATCTGCTTCAATATTGGTGTAGATTCATGTAACACTCATACAATAGTCCAACAGCCAAAGGACCCCTAATGGATTTTATTGGCGGGTAAACAACAGGAGAGGAATGCCCCAAGCGATGGCTGAACTATGCAACTATTAGCGCTGTAATCTAGGAAAAGAGGTTTAATATAGTTTAGACAAAAATTATGATGGATTTTCTTCTTCTTTTTTTGTTATTAAACTTGCTACATTAGCAAACATCGTAAACTCACAAATGTGGATTGAGATTAAAATGTAAAGGAACAAATTTATATAAAAGAAATCCCTCAACGATGATGGTATGAAGGGGGAAAAAAATCAAAATTATGCTATTAGAGTGAGAGCAGACATAGGTTTATTTACAAATCAAACCACTATAAATCTCTTAGTAATCATTGCCTCTAGCTCTCGAGTTATTTTTAGTTAAATTATTGGCAATTTAAAACCAAACCAGATTGATGGGCTAGCACTTTGGCTTAGTATTATACAGGAGTTGAGTCGAGCTCAAACTTGGTCAGCTCGGCTCATATTTTACTCAGCTTAAACTTGCTGTGAAATGTCAGGTGGAGCTCGACTATAGACCGAGTCTTAGCTCAAACTCAATCGTTTGAGCCCGTTTAGGACCGAGAAGGGTTTAGCCGCTGTTGCTAAAAATAACATTTTTCATATCGTTTTTCTTCTTGAAGGCCACGAAATGATGAAAGATCCTCGAGCTAGTCAAGAAAAACTCAATCATTTTGTAAGCCATAATCAAACCAGATATTACAATGAATGCAATAATTGAGGCTGATATAGATCTCATGGCCAAGGGTTCACCCTACGAACCAGACTAGAGGCAATCAGTCTCAAAACTAGCCTCAACATCAGCCGGTCTGGCCCGGCCCAATAAGGAGTCGGATTCCGATTGACCCACTCAAACTCGGGCCAAACGGGACACCTGAAATCAGAACCCTGGCCTGGTCGAACTCGATTAAAATTAAAATATGTATATATATATATATATATATATATAACATAAAATAATATATAAATATAATTAATCGTAATAAAATATTAATTATATATATAAATCAATAAAATTAATGTTAAAAATTTATTGTCAGGCCAAACTAGGTTTAGTCGGGCCTGCTCAGGTCCGCCCGATAGGTTATCGGGCCGGGCCGATGCTTTTTTTTTTTTAAGTCAAGCCTGGGCCCGAGTCAGGCTGGGTACCAGGTACCGAACCCGACGCCCAAGCTTACTCAAAACCGAGGGTCATCAAATTCTTCCAGTCAACAGCTTGACAAATTTGTGGATTGAAAAACCATAGAACCATGAAGTGCTGTCATTGTTTTTACCAAGCCTACTAGTCGATGGACCTCCCTCAAGCGTTCTTAACTATGAAGGTGACATATCCTACAGGCGATGAATGGTAGCTAGATACGGCACATCAACTCATGCCACCGATAATCCAAGTAACCTTACATCCTATTCCAAATAGAATGGATCTGATCACGTCATGGTACACAATGGAGATAAATGTTACAGCTTACTCATATAGGAAGCTGCTTTAAATGTTGGTGAAAGATCTATTCTTTTGCGTGACATTTTGGTGGTTCTTACGATTAACAAAAATTTAAATTTTTGTCAGCCAGCTTATAGCTTCCATGCTCTATACACTACAAAAAGAGAGATGGTTTCACCAACGTATGGAAAATATCATGTCGGTGAAAGTCGACCTTTACCAATCTTTGGAGCTAAACGTCACCAAGTATGAATTTTCGGGAAAAAAGGAAAAAGGGAAGAGGGAGAGAGAGAGAAGGAAAAAGAAAAGAAAGAAAGGAAAGATAAAAAGCACTGGGATTTTGTTGACAATATCTGGTTGCTGCTTGTTGGAGAGAGATGAGATGGGTGTGAGGCATGGACATGTGAACTGAGATAAACTTCCCTCCGTGTGTGTTTGGGGTGAAGAAGACGGAGTGTCGTCAACAGCCCCCAGCTTGCATTGATTGATTCACATACTGCATTAGAATAACGTGCCTTAGGTATAGATCATATTACATGGCATGTGTATATGCATACTTATATTCTATGAAATTTTCATTGTCACAAACAAAAGATGCATATACATGCACTGGTAACAAAATTGTAGTAAAGATATACATATTTTCCTTCTCATAACATATTATATATAATATATTCTGTCACAATGAATTATCAATGGTATAATATACATATTGAATGTACTTCATGCAAAAAATGTACTTGTCAAAACCAGGCTGATTCAAATTGACCCATTGAGTCACAAGTCAATCTATTCTGAGTGAGTCCCAAGCTACAAGTTTTTAAAAACTTGAGGTTGTTGGCCTTCTTGTGCTGGTAACTGTACAAATGCTAAAAAAAAAATTAGACAATGTCACAGTGTCAAATAATAAGCAACCCACCTCCTTCCTTTTCAGAAAAGGTAAAACCAGCAACATAAAATTACTAAAAGTGCTGGTGGATTCCCTAGAAATTATAAGAAGGCATATCTGGTCCTCCTTGCATACTTTTCTGGTTTTGCCTCTGATAAAAAGCTTTCTCCAGAAACAGTTGGTTAAAAGCAGCCTTCACTAACGTGTGGAGCTATTATGTTGTCCAAGTTGAAAATTTACCGACGTTCAATGCTGGATGTTGATAAAAGCAAAAACAAAAAAAAAAAGGCTGATTTTAAGGACGTGTTACCATCGAAACTTTTCGCTGTTGAATATTACTGATGTCCAGTTGCGGTTGATTGCAAAAATTGCATGTAACGATCAAGTTTTACCGACGTGATCAACGCTAACAGCCAACTTTAATGAACGTGTTGACTCCAGTCAGCGCTAATGCCTTTTTCAGCTACGCTCCTCAGACGTCGGTAATTGTTACAGCATTAACAATACCAATGTATTCCATGCATCGGTAAAGGCTGCTTTTTGGACAACTTGATATAGCATGATGAACCACCTAAAACGGTCTCTTACCGAATGTGGATCCAAATTAATGTACAAGATATTGCCCGAATTCATGTGGATCATCTCCTAATGATCACCATAGTGAATACCTTGAGATACCTAATGCCCAAGATCCAAATCTGGACCATCATAGTGATCCTATACCCAACTTACTCTCCCATTGATACCTTGGTACCTTCTCAACATCACATCTCCTCTTAGACCCATTCTTTGACTACACGATCTCAGTCGGCATTGTAAAACTCAATCCCAAATACTTTCTCACCTCTCATATTCCCCCTAGACACACAAGATGGCGTCAAGCTATGGTGGGGATCAAAGGACTCCTCTATAAGCTAATGACACTTGGATGGGCAGACAATGGGTTTTTAAGACCAAGTTTAAAAGTGGCAGCACCGTTGGACGGCTCAAAGCTCCTCTTGTTGCTTAGGGTTTCAATGAAATCCTTGACATTGATTTCTTGGAGACCTTTTCACCCGGGGGCGTAGTTAAGGGAAAACCTGGCCCGGGCTGGGCCCGGGCCCGATAATCTGGCCCCATAACCCTCCCGGTCCGGGCCCGGGCCCGATAGGGCGGCCCGGCCCGGCCCGACTCCCGCCCTCGGGCGGTCGGGCGGCCTCCTGGCTGCGCTCGCTCCTCTCTCCCTCTCTGGCCTCTGCTCCCTCTCCCTTCCCGTCTCCCTCTCCCTTTTACCACTCCCTCTCCGCCTCCGTCCCCCGCTCGCTCTGCTCCCCCTCTCCCTCTCCCTCGTTGGTTCCCTCCTCCTCTCCCTCTCTGGTTCCCTCCTCTTCTCCTTGTCCGCTCCTCCTCTCCTTGTCCCCTCACCCTCTCCTCCCTCTCCGCTCTCCCTCTCCACTCCTCTCCCTCTTCGCAGCGGGCCAGGCCGGGCCTAACTTTTGGTGGTCATGCCCGGCAAGTTCATCGGGCCGGGCCCGGGCTTCAGGCCCGATTGGCAGACCCGGGTTGGGTCTTAGCGGGCCGGTTCGGTCCGATGCCCATGCCTAAAGGTAGAGCTCGCATGGGCCTTGGCCCTACATAAAAAAGAATTAAAAAAATTGCATAAACTTCACTTGTTTTATAAAAAAAATTTGAAAAATGATATTTCTCTCTAAGACAAAATTTAAAAACTTTAATTTGACCATGAAAAAATTCTTTGCCCATATTCTCACCCATGGTTACTGCAAACCTACTTGAACTCCTGTGGTTGTTGCTAATATATCCAGGTGCGCACTCAATGAGTGCCCGAGATTCCGACCTCGCACCCAAACAGCACCTGAGGGTTGGATCTGATTCTTGATCGAACCCAAACCGCACCTGAGGGTTGGATCTGATTCTTGATCGAAACCAGATCCAAACCAAGCTTATGAAGTGTTACGTTTGGATCTAATTCCGAATTAAAACCAAATCCAAATCAATTTCATTTGAAAAAAAAAAGACCCAAGTGTACCTTTGGATCTGGTTCTGAGTCAAAACCAGATCCAAAACATGTTCATTTGAGAAACGTCTCAACTCTTCACGCCCGTCGAGGTCTGCCTTCACCGGAATACCGAAATGGAGAGAGAAAAGTTATTATATGTTATTTCTTCTTTAACATTTTATAGATACAGGACTAAAAACCTCTTCTCACTCAAACATCAAACTTTTGTCAAAATTTTCTCACTCAAATATCAAACTTTTGTCAAAATTTTAAAGTTTTTGAGTCAAAATTTTGAAGTTTTTATGAAATGGTCGGGCGAGTGATAGAGTTTGGGTCTGGATTTGGATCTTGATTCAATTCAACTTACCCAAAACCAAAATTGTTATAGGAATAACCCTTGTTACTGAACAACGGAGCGCTTCGCCTCGTTCCTCCGACCCCAAACCGAACCTTCTTATTAAGAAAGAAAGGATTGAGAAAAATTATAATTTTCATTTTGACATTTAATAATTTTGTGGTTTAGAAATAATTTTGTTATATATATTATTATTATAAATTATTAATAATAATATTAAATAGTCTTCCCGTACCACCGCACCAATAAATTTTGAGATGTGCCGCACTGGCACACGCACCCCACACTCTGGTGACATAGATCTGAAGTGGTGAATTCCAAGGAATCTTTTCATGATGCCACTTTATACAGGAGCCTTGTTGTAGGGTTACAGTACCTCACCATCACATGGTCTGATCTTTCTTGAAAAAAAAAATGTAAAGAAAACATGATCAATTAGATGACCGTTTAAAACTTAAAGTGCATTTTTGCAAAAATGTTAAAAACAAAAAAAAACGTGTTTTTAACGTGTTATTTTGGTTTTTTCAATTTTTTTATTTTTTCAGTTTTCTTAATGCCATGTTTTTTTCATTTTTTTTGGTTGCAAATTTACTTATATTTTAATTTTTGTATTATTAGTTTCTCACTTATTTTAATTTCTTTCCATCTCTAGGTTTTTAAAAAATTATAAATATTTTTCTTTTTTTTTTTCAAGTTTGCCGTATTATACCCAAAAAACACCTCCTTGTATAAAACTCCATGACATTAGTAGTGTAAAATTTGTTTCTCAATTCATGACTGCTCCTTCCACAAAGCATTTTCACCTTGTTAAATGCAATTTGCATTATATTCAAGGTACTATTTCTCCTGGAATTCAGTTTCGCTAGCCCAAACATTTATCACTAGAGATACAATTTGTATCTTTGCAGCATCAGCTTGCAGATCTTTTCACAAAGCCATTATCAAAATTACGGCTTGCTGCTCCAGGACAATCTCGGCCTCTGAGTTCCAGGACAATTGAGGGGGACTGATATTGGTAAGGAAGAAGTTGACAACACCAGGAAACAGGGTGATAATTCTGGAAATTAACAGCTTTGTGCTTTAAAAGAGAAATTAAAGGAGAAAAACCATAGCAATTCCTATCCAAGTAACATGAGCAGTTACAACAAGGTAAGGCACCAGATTTGAAATTGAAAATATTTCCTACTTGTAAATCTTTCCATAATGTACCTATTTAACGTTTTGGGCTCAATGGATTAACACGCAGGGTGAGAGTTGTGTGTGAGATAGTGGACATAAGGTCTCCATTTTATCTTATGGGTATTCTTCTTCACTTATGACATCTGGTGTGGGGAACACATGAAAGTGGAAGAATAAAAAACAACCAGACTCCAGGAGACTTTTCAAAATTATGAAAGGAAATGATGTTTTAGGCAAGCAAAAGTATGACAAGCTAGCAAAAAAAAGACATTCCATCTGCGTAATGGCCTTTTATATTTTTATATATGAGATATAGCTTGCAATTAGATCTGCATTATGAAATATGTTCAGATAAGCTGTTCCCTTTAATTTGTAATTATAGTAATACTATCACAATTTAGCTTGGTATATATAATTGGAAGCCAGATTGATCAGATTTTGAAAATCTCATCTTTAAATAAATCGGGCGGCAAGGCAGTTCACATACCAGGGTTCCGATGTTTGAATTTTACGGTCACTGTCACGCTCTGGTGCATTACTACTATGCTGCAAATAGTGGCAAACATTTCACTGAGTTGAAAAGTGCAGGTCCTGAAGCAAGCGGGCATAAGAATCTGGCCTTAGGGTTCTTATGCCCAAAGTTGTTTATCTTAAGTTAATGTTCAAAGAAACAAATAAGAGACTTGACATTTTAGGTAGTTGGGCTGACAAGAATATGATTACCTTGTTCTTTGTTTCAATTTCCTCATCCACTAACCGTTACTTGGATACTGTAAAGATAGCTACAAAAGTTCCACACCAGATTTTATACGCGACTCCATTGCATCAATCTTACACTACTGTAGAAAAAAGTATATACATATTATGGGGTGGAGGGAGGGAAGGAAGCATTCAATTTGTGCTTTTTACAGTGTTGAAGAAGAGCTTGATAGCCTAAATCAGAAAGGTCAGGTCTTCCTCGATCCCCATGAATGCTTCTTCCATTACACCAAAAAACAAATTACATTTTCTCAACATAGTGTTGGACCAATTAACGGTAATCAAGTAATAATTTTTTTTCTTTATTTTACTAAATTGTTGATGAACACAAATAGGAAATATTCTAATATCTAATTTCATAGGCAACAAATTGTTCCACAATTATTCATATCTTGAAACTTAAATTTTTAATTGGAACTGCTTCCTATCATCAAACTTAGAACCCGACTTGGGTTTCATTCTGGTTTCTTGTCAACAACCCGACCTCCATGAAAGCTAAAACAAGAACCAAATATTGAAAAAGACAAGGAAAGAGTTATCCAATGCAGAAGGCAGCCACCACTTCATAGTTCGTCTTTTATGGCAGAGAGAAAATCATGGAATCTCCTAAAAGAGTCACCGCCGTCCATCATGCTCTTCTCACCCTGCTTCTTCAACTCAATGACCCTCTCTTTGATGCCATGATCGCTAAACAAAGCCTCCAACTTGCCCTTGATCTCTTCCTTCGTTACAAGCTCATCACAGCAGCCCTGTGCCAAGCTCAGTCCCACCTTCCAAATATGAACTATGTAAGTCTGGTTCTGAAATTGGTCGGAAATGTAAGGCCAGCACAACATGGGCACCCCATTGCTCAGCCCTTCCAGGGTTGAATTCCAACCACAGTGGGTAAGAAAGCAGGCTACAGACGGATGTGCCAGCACCGCCTGCTGCGGCGCCCATCTTACGACGAGTCCGTGCCCTGATATCCGGTCCATGAATCCTTCAGGATACAGCGCGTCTGATTTGTCCATGATGCCCGGCCGGCAGACCCAGAGGAAGGGCCTGCCGATGAGCTCCAGGCCGAGCGCTAGCTCCTCAATTTGGCGCCGGTTGAGCATCGTGATGCTGCCCAGTGAGACATAGATGACCGAGCCGGCAGGCCACTGATCAAGCCAGTCAAGGCAGCTCCAGTCTTCCCTCCACAATGAGGACGGATGGTGCTTGGAATGGCTGGCTGAGACCAGCGGGCCGATGGGAACAGCACGGCTGATGTTCACCAAGAACGGCTCGAGCTTGGAGAATGAGTTGCAGAGAATGTGATCGACGTCTTTTATTGTTTCCACGCACTCGAGGAAGTGCCGGAAAAGTACCGACTTCATGCCGGTATAATTTCTTATGGGCATCCAGCACAAGTGAGCAGGATCCAGAGCAGGGCTTGCCTCCGAGAGTTGGATCGGTGCATCACTTTTCGGAAACCCTGTCACCACCAACATGACACATCATAAGATTCTTGTGTTTGTTTCCATGACAAATTATGGACTAATCAAAACCTACCCTCAAGTCTGTCCAAAGTATATATTCTTTGAAAAACATTTGTCGTTAATAATACAGTAAGTAAGTGATGCATAATTCTAGTTAAGTTATTTTTTGGGAGGTGGGATGGGACTAGGCCTGGGCGTGCGAGGCCGCCACCAGGTACCTGGCCCCCGGTCCAGCCCGGGTCTGGGCCTGAAAAACCGGGCCGGGGCTCCATGGTGTGGCCCGAGTTGGCCTAGCCGGGCCTGTTTTCATCCTCCACCCTCTCCGCCTCTTCTTCTTCCCCTTTCGCCTCTCCTTCTTCCCCCCTTCCGCCTCTCCTTCTTCCCCCTTCCCCCCTCCGCCTCCACCTCCTTTGTCTCTCCTTTTTCCCCTTCCCTGCACCTCTTCCGCCTCTCCTTCTTCCCCCTTTCCCTGCACCTCCTCCGCCTCTCCTTCTTCCCCCTTTCCCTGCACCTCCTCCGCCTCTCCTTCTTCCCCCTCTGCCTCTCCCATAGTCCGGCTGGAATCGGGCATGGGCCGGGATCGGAGATATCAAGCAGGGCCTGGGTCTTACCGGGCCTGACCCACCCCTAGATGAGACCTCTCATATACTCTTCTTCTTGAGGGGGAGTGAGTTGCATGTGCCGACCCAACCCATATACAAGCCAAAAGAAAATTGTGGTAACTATTTAAGACAAAATGTTTTTTTCAGTCTTTTCACTTTTTTCAATTTTATTCTTTGTCTTTCCAAGAACGTTTTTTTTATTAATTCCAAGTACTTTTCTCATATACATAACCAGCTTGACTTCTTGAGCAGGTGAACTTGCCTTTGGATTGGAGTTCACATGTGCTTCTGCCAAATTAGCATAATCCTTGTCGGTTAATGAAATAATACAACATGCGTACAGGGCATGCAATGAATAAATAATGTAACTTTTAGACCAATAAAGACCAAGAAAAAATAATAATTAAAAGGTGTTGGCAGTTTCTCAATTGAGAAAAAAAAGTAAGATGGACTTTCTTGTTCGACGACATTAATTTTTATTAGTTTTTTTTTTTTTTTGGTTTTCATAAGAAACAGAAGAAACAGAGATCATGTCAAGCATTATTCCTAGATTCCCAGCTTTGAGAGGAGACCAAGTAAAAGTATATAAGAAAGACATCAAAACTATGATTGAGAAAGTTAAAAGCGAGGAAACATGTCAAAGGTGCACAGAAAAAATGGAATATTTGTTCTGTCAAAGTCAGATTAATTGTGCATCACTAAGAAAGGATTAGACGTGTTGTCCGATGCGTTGAAAAAGAAACTTCAGAAACTTGCAACTATTTTCCAAAACATATCAAATCTTTAGTTCGATGGGATTTTCTCCGCAGAAACATACATCACCAAGTTATAGGTATGCACAGATTTTGCAGTCTA
The DNA here is from genome assembly GCA_011799765.1 of Nymphaea thermarum. Lineage (NCBI taxonomy): Eukaryota > Viridiplantae > Streptophyta > Magnoliopsida > Nymphaeales > Nymphaeaceae > Nymphaea > Nymphaea thermarum. Next base: position 31,593 of record JAANDH010000223.1, on the reverse strand, counting down.
GCGCTGTAGACCTAAGCGGAGTACCGTACTTTAACTTGAGTGTTACGATCCCTTTTTCATGGTCCACGACAGTAATACCAAAGGGAATCGGATAGGCAGCATGCCTTCTACATTCGCACTCATCTGACCAGGAAGCACAGGCTAGCACGACAACTTTTCTCAGATTTTGCAGGCCACAAGAGTTGCTTAATTTCCTGACGCTAAGAAACATCTCCACATGATGGAAAAGAGTTGGGAAGCAGGGAAAGAATATCAATATTGAGAAGAAGCAGCCTGAACATTCTGGCCTACGAAAGCACAGTCCACTTCGTTGTCCTACACGTCTGTACATTTGGAAATCTGAACTCGATTGTTGCCGTGTACAAGCTTTACATTTAAAACTGAATCTGACGCTACCAAACTTAATCGTCAAAATCTGTGTAATTGGTATTTGATTAAATAGGTTCAAAAGGCCAGGTTCACCTTCGTGTGTATCCAGTGAAAGGTGTAGATGTAAACTGAAACAAGATAAAGAGCAAACTGATTTAACGTACCATTTTCATCTATGATTCCAGAGGCAAGCAACAAAGGAATCTTGTTGAAGATGGCTAACCACCAAGCGGAAGCTGGCCAGAACACGGCTCTCTTGATTTTTAGCTTCACGGCAACGCTCAGAAGAGTACCGATCATTCCATCAACTATCATGAACGTTATCTTTTCCTTTTCTTCCTCATTGATCTTCAGTATGAGCTCTTCTAAGAACCTCGGCATGGTACAGGGGAAGGCCTTAAACACTTTTTCAAAGTTCCACCGGTCTTCCTTGGAATCCACACCGTCCGGTATGGATACCAAGCGTATCCTCCCACTGTACTCGCTGGCGAAGTTCTCTGGCAGCGACATCACAATGCGGGAGTGAATGAAATCGGTGTTCACAAAGGTGACCAGGAAGCCTTCCTCTGCCAGGCGATGGGCGAACTCCATGAGTGGCTTGACATGGCCCTGTGCAGGAAATGGGAGGAGCAGCACATGTGGTCTCCCCATTCTGCAAAAGCCTTGTCTGCACTTTAGTCTGCAGTCTTCTAGTTGCTAGGATCATCTATATATAGGCGCTGAGCTTTTATTCTTTTGAATATCTGATGTACATTAAATTCTGATTAATTGCTTCTCCTGCCTCTCTGCAAAGTTCTCCATAAAAACCATATAATTTTCCACATTCAAGTGACGTTGGCCTTTAAGGTCATGCATGGAAACTAAAATAGGAAGCGCCTTATTGAAGAGCTAGGTACCCCTTGTTTTCTTATCCTCATAACAGTTCGTGTATGTGCATTAGTTATTTGAAGTTTTCGTGATGCATGGATTTGTAATGGGTCTGCCTGTATTTTTTATTTTTTTAAGATAAAAAATCTATGACCTGTTTGAAATTTATAGTAGACTTTGTAATATAGAAAAACACACTCTAGATTGACCACAAGTAATATAAACATTTACTTACAAAATGTATTTTTTAGGTATAAACATCCTACCACGCAGCTCTTACCTGAGGCCTCTATCTTTTTCCCCATCTAGTATGATACCAAGCCTACTTTTAATGTCTTAGGTGACATCGGATACCAAACCTCCTTTCAATGTGTTAGGATGACATATCCATTATGATTCAACTTGTTTATCGGTATCTTTTGTTTTGCAATATAAGAAGTTGATGACACGGAATATCGAAAAAGATACTGGCCATATACCAGCCAATTGGGCCAACCCATGAATCCATTCGTGTGGTATGTTCATATTATTTGGTTGAGTAATGCACATTTATCAACCAATGGCACTAACTCTTTTATTCTCAAGTTTGTTAGTCTTACACGCTTTTGTTTGACTTTTTTTTGTAAATCATATCAATATCTTTGGTCATCTCTAATGCCTTAGCCTTTGTCTAGTCAGTCAATGCATCATTTGTTGTTTGGCCACAAAGTCACCCATTATTTTTTCACTTCTTACCCTTTCTTTTGCTGTATCTTTTCCCTTACTTGGTCTTTTTTGTCACAGCTCTTGTCCATCCCTTCCACTGTTCGTCTCCTCCTTTTTTTTACCTCTTGGCACTCTACCTGTTAGCTTTGGCAGTGTACCTAGCAACCATGGCTCATCAATAAACTTTGTTAGCTACTTGGTGAAGACCGATGTGCATACGCTCGGTCTTAGATTAGCTTTTCATTTTCTCACTTTTTTTTGTTCCTTCTTTGATCTTTAGTTTCTTTGTTTACTTTGCTTTATTTTTTTGCTGACTTTTTGTTTTCTTGGTGACAACTCACTGATATTTTACTAGTTGTGTCACGTCTCTTTTTTGTCATTTTGCTTACTTTTTGCTTTCTTGGTGACTACGCCTCTTCTCTCCCTTTTTTTCTCGCTGACCTTTTGTTTTCTTGGTGACTACTCCCTTTTGTTTTCTTGGTGACTACTCTCACTCAATTTTGTTGTTGAATTCCCATTGTGTCACGTCTCTTTCTTTCTCTTTCTCTTGTGGTCATGAAGTTGGGACAATACTTTTTGTTTATTCTTCTTAGGAAAAGGACAGTGTTTTCGAGAATTACTTTTTAAAAGATGGGAAAACAAAAAAACAATAGCTGCTATCTTTCTACCTAGCTGACGTGTTAGTTTCCAGAAATGATGTGAAGGAAGGAAGCACACGGCATCGGCCAAGGTGGTGGCATGATGGAGTGGCCGCTAATTTGAAATTACTCTTCTGCCCCTCATTTTACGGCTCACATCATTATGATGTGGATACTAGGAGATGGACGCATCTTACTTTAGGAGACATAAATTCTGAAAGTGGCCAGAATCCGTTTGATGAGGTGCAGCGTAATTGGATTTTTTCTCTTGGGGAAATTTTCCCCAGGGAGCTATAGCCTCACGTATGTCTAATCTCACTTGATCTGATCGTGAGCTTCAAGGAGAAAAAGGACCTTTCAAGTTAGATCTTATCACATTTTATTTAATTTTTCAATCTTATCCTTCCAAGTTGATAGGCTCTCATTTGACATTCATCGATGAAAAGAAAAACGAAAGTGACTCAGGAAATTACAACTTTTTCTTTTATATATTCCAATATTTCTTGCGGTTGTCAGGTCTGTTCTTGGAAAACACCAACCAACTGTTATTGTGAAGAGATTGCCAATGCCTGCCTTCGTATGTTGCAACAGTAGTTAATGAGATATGTCGTTTCAGTAGTCAACACTTTAGTTGACAGGTATCTTCTTCTACATGCATATTTCAAAGCAGTCATGAACTCCAAGGGCAAGGAGGACTTAGGCATATTCAAAGTATCTCCATAATGTAGCAGTTAATCAGGCCAACACAGGTGCTTAGTCCTGGTTTACGAACTCAAACAACTAGCTAATCTAAACCTAATTTCAAGATTTGAAAATATTCAATGATAACTACAGCAAATCGACGCATTTGGCATATTACCTCCATGTAGTTTCTCATGCACCAATATGGATGCCTGCATCATGATCGCAAGTCACTTATCCACGTATATTAATTGTTTCCGATGCAGTGGCATAGCCATACTTTTTTTGTGGCTAAGGAACACGATTTTCAGAAATATTCATTCGTTAAGCAGCACAAGTATATATAGAAAATAAATATTTGAAGGCACTTGTATAAAAATAAAGAAAATTTGTGCCGCTGGTAAAGGCAACTATCTACTGCTGCCAATATCTGGCTCCGCTACTGATCCTGTACACATTTTCTCACATTTCCTCCCTGCCAAAAAAAGTGACAGGCATGGAGCTTCTTGTAAATCAATTTAAAATTGTTTCCATTTGTAATTTAAGAACTTGAAATGAAGTGATTCTTCCAAATTAGAAATGTATGATTGATTTACTCCCATTTAATTTTTAAATTATTTGTATCCATGCAGATAAAGAAAATAACCAAAGCAAAAAGGATTTAAGAGAAAGGTGGAAATGGAAGCTAGTCAAAAGGGTGTTGATGACATGGATGAAGCCAGAGAGGCCCTACTGCTTGTGACTTATATTTTGTGACTCTAAGTCCCCATTTTGTAGCAGTACTATTTATCCTTTGAAGCATTTTGTTTTCTTGCTTTCCATGGTTTTCGTACCATTCAAATTGCAAGCTTCTTTTTTTTTTGCTTTTGATAGTTTTTGTTCCACTCAAGTGCCAATAAAAGCTCCAGCTGTTCATAGGGGCCTGGACATTAGACCAAGGGTGGAGTTTATAATTTTTCATGAAATATATCGAATTATAATTTCAAAATTTTGACAGGGCCAAAATATTATTTTTCAAAATTTTTATTTAAGATGCATAAAATTTTTAAATTTCATATGTAAATTTATTTTTTTTTTCCTCAAGAGAGGAGGGGGGTTATCAGGGCCCCTGTGGCACCTTCCTTCCCCTAGCTTCGCCCCTGCTTGGGAACTGTTTCCTTTTTCCTACACCGGCAACCACAGGTTTGGGTGGCCGTTGGTACTGGGATTTCATTGGGACTTCATTCATAAGCATGCATAGCTTTTTGCCTATCATCACAAAAAGTTGTACCTGATTATCCTCTAGCACGAGACTATTATCCTTCACCCTTGTTACAGACATGGCTCGATTTTTGAAAATCACACACTATTTACAAGAAAATAAAATAAAATAAAATAAAAACCGAGAAAAAATCATGACATCTAGAAAATCTTGCCAAAAATGAAAATCCCATAGTTTTTCTCAAATTTTTTGAATTTCTTAAGATTTTTTATTTTCATGATTTTTTTAATTTTCTAAAAATATGAAGATTTTTTCAAGATTTACTCAATATGAATAACTTTACCAAAAAAAAAGAGTACCCGAAAAGGGACACCATCAATATTTTTCCAAGAAGGATATTTATGATGCTGTCCTTCATTTTGTTCTTCTTTCGTGGATCTAGCCTAACCACGTAAAAAAACTTTGTTCTCGTACGTTTTATGTGTGAGAGTGAGTTTCATGATATGGCTTAGGAGAAACAAATCAGGCCATGGCTCGTCTATTCGCTGCTGTTTTTTCATGATGGCTTCCTTTACACAACGAGCCGTCATCTCGAGCAAGAGATAGAAATTCTTCCTCCAATCAAACCAAGGTCACTACCAGGGGCGGAGGGACGGGGGCCCACGTGAGCAGGGAGAAAAAAAAAATTATATTGATAAAATTAAAATTTTCCTTCTTGGCCTGACCCGTGGGTCATGTTGGCCCGAGCGGCCTGGCCCACAAGCCGGGCCTGCCCAGTGCTCTGGAATTTCTTCGACACACAGGTTGTTTATTTACTAAGAATTTCTCTATTTGTTTCCTTTCTGTAAGTGGAAAGAAAACAAAAGCTTGTGTTTTTGCTAATGCAACTTTTTCCCTCCTGCAGTGTGGTTTTAAGATGTTACAAGAGCTGCTGCTCAGAAGCTTTTCAGTAATATGCACTTGAGGAGGTAAAGACGAATTTCTGTTAGAGCTAAGAATATACTTTACCATGCACTGTTATGTGATATGTTGAGAATAGAAGTTCTTAATGTGAGAGAAGTGATTAAAAGTAGAGGCAAAAAGAGCTTGATTGGAAAATAAGCTTTACTCCTTGTTAGTTCCAAAGTTGACGAGATCGATCCTGCAATTTTGTTTATAGTTGTGATTGATACTACAACTGTTAAAACAAAAAATACACTGGCAGAGCAGAGGCAGACAACTACTTAAAACACTAAACCATTAAAAAGTTAGGAACAACTAGTGGCATGTCTTATTGGCCTGCTAAAAAAAACACAAAAAATTTTACCTTTCAAATGAATATTTGAGAAGGAAAACTATTTCTTTATTAAATGTAGATAATACATACTAAAGGCAGAAAGGTAATTGGTAGAGGGTTCTCATCTTAGTGAACAATTAGCTAAAGTAAGTTACCTATTTTATTTTTTCTGAAAATTTTCTACTTAGTATTTGGAGGGAAATTTATAAATTTCTTTAGGTCTCCTTGTCTATTCATCTTTAGAAACCTATTGTTTCATTTTTCTGAGATTGATTTAAGTTATTTTGAAGTAATTAAGGGGTTTTAGGATCACTAACATGTTTAATAGTTAATACTGCTTCAACAAATTTTAGAATTTTTTTGTAAAAAAATTATGTTGAAAGATATATAATGCCTCCTCCTTTGTCTTAAGGTGCCTCATTGTTACGCTTATAAGATGTTGATGTCACTACCAGATGAGTTAACTTGCTAAAATATGAAAGCTGTTGCATGAGACTACTGAAGATACTATTACAGGGTTGAATTGTATGGGTTGAATTGTATGAGCCCTGGCCTTTTCATCTCAACTATATAAGAATGCTTGATCGACGTTCTGCATCAACAAACAAAAGTTTTTTTTGGCTAGCAGTGATTAAAATTCTGCATTTATTTGTAGCTATTATTTTGTCTTCCACTTCTAAAGATTAAGTTTTCACTTCAGGTGGTGTTGTGATGTTGAATTGGTATACTTTTAACTGGATGAAACAAAAGTACCCCCTAAAATCTGATTATTTGGAGTCATATATTTTCTTTTGTTCCTTATGGCTTATAGTATTTGGACAATTGGACGTATATGAGTATTTCAGACATCAATTATTTGCTTGCTTTTATGTCGATAGCTCCATACAAACATTTGGTTGATGATGCTAGAGGAGCCTTTCTATGCATAATGTATTAACCATAAACCATTCACCTTGGTTCAATATCACTCTGGTTGATGTTGTGATGCCATTTTTCCTCTTAATTGTTGGCCTTTCTGCGGGACTGCTATTCAATGTAATGCTAATGATTTTATAAATGTAATCTTATGTAAAGGTTTTTCATGTTGGCATTTTTTTTTAATTGTTGGCCTTTCTTGAGTTTGTATATATCTAAAATGTTCAAATCTTATTGTCTATTTTAAATTTCAGGTTTTTCATGTTACCTTAATGACAAGATGATGAAAAATATTCAAGACTACATTTATAAAGTATTTTGTTGCATCATTTTTATGTTAATGTATTTGAGTCATTATTTTGTTTCAATAATAAATGATGTAGTTTTTATTTATATTTTATTGTGCAGGTGAGTGAATGATGATGTGTAGCTATTTTTGCTATTTTCAATAAAAACAGATGATGTGTAGCTATTTTTGCTATTTTCAATAAAAACAGAGGCAAAAAGTAATTGTGTTACATAAAAAGAATACAAAACTGCTTGTTTTAGGTAAGTAACATGTTTTCGTTTTAGAGTTTATAGATGTTTTCCTTTGTTATATTATGATTGTGATATTTGTATGTCCACCTTATGTTCACTGCTCACACTTACGTCACTGTAATAGAAATAGAGCACCTTATCTGCTGAGGGCAGATCGTGTTTTGTGCTAATGACACAAGCAATTATTAAATGTGCCGTATGACAGGTCGCGCTTCACGTTTATGACGTGAGCAATTATATACGACATATGTTCACTTCTACTATAATGTGGTTTGCAAATATTATCTAAAGTGTGTGAGTGTGTGTGTGTATATATATATTATAGTTCGTTGGACGGTTTGGCCCTCCCCTGGTCACTATGCAAGGCAATCATCCATGGCAGATCACCGCCACCCTATTCACTAGCACGGAGTATCTTACTTGGGCAAAATCGGTCAAACTTTATCTGAGTGGCAGGGGCAAGGTTGGCTACATGAATGGTATGTTACCTAAACCTCAAGAAACTGATCTCAAATTTGATGAATGGGTATCTGAAAATGATATGGTCATATTTTGGCTATTAAACTCTATAGATCTTCAACTCGGCAAAAGTTTTATGTTCAGGGATACTGCTAAGCAACTTTGGGATGCTATCAAAGAGGTTTTTGGTGAAGAAAGTAACACGTCTCGAATTTATGAACTTTAAAATGAAGTTGCAAAGCTTACTTGTGATGACAAATCCTTTAATGTGTATGTTGGCGCTCTTAGAGGCATGTTCCGTAAGCTCCTTATGTATCGACCTCCTAATACAGACTTAAAAATTCAAAAACAGCAACTTGAGGAGGATAAGATTTTTAATCTTCTTTCTTAATCTTCTTTCTGGCCTTAGTCTAGACTATGAACACTTTCGTAGCCAAATCCTTATGACTGTGCCATTGCCATCTTTTAATTATGTTTGTTCTATGACTCAAAGAGAGGAGACTAGTTCGGAAAGTTATGAATTCGACTACACCCACTTCAATCAGTTCGCCTGCCGACCAGCCTGATCAAATTGCTTTCCATGTCAAGCAGGCCTCATTGCCCAACACCAGCAGTGACAAAAGCTTGGCCACATCCATAACTGGTGTTGGAACCTTGTTGGCAAACGTTAACATGACAAAAGTCTCACCAAACAGCCTCCTCAAAGAAGCGACACGGCCAACTATGTTACCAAGGATGAACTTCTAAGATTTTCAGACAAATGTCTAAGACCAACATGGTTTCCTCTCAACCTCTCACCGACACCAACGATCAAAACATCGATTCAGGTATTTCTTATGCTTACTCTTTACAAAATAGACTTGCTACTTGGGTTGTGGATTCCGGTGCAAGTGACTAGATGACAAACCAGCCACTTTTTAATGCCAATCTTGATAAACTTAAGTCTGTTTTTACTGAGGATGGGTCTGTCATGTGGGTCGGGTACCAGCCACATGAACTTACTTGATCATGGTGAAAATCAGAGGTTCTTTATATAACAAAAAACTTTAACTAATCTTTTATCTGTCAGTAAATTAACTCAAATTTATAATTGTGTGGCTGTTTTCTCAGCTAAGGATGTTGTTTTTCATTAGTAGAGGGATTCAATGTGATGGGCTTTATTTTCTTGATTTGAAGGCATATGCTTTGTTTAATGATTCTACTTTACTTGAACAATTTCACTTGTGACACTCTTGTTTAAGACATGTTTCTAATAAGACTGTTAGAACTATATTTTCAAAATTGCCTATTTCTGCTATGGCATGTGGCTTGTTAATTTGCTAAATCTATTTCTCTTTTTTCAGCACTCAACTGAACACACAAGAAGATTGTTCGATTTGGTACACTTTGATGTTGGGGCCCCACTCCACTTGAATTTATTGCTGGTTTTCGCCACTATGCCACTTTTATTGAAGATAAATCTCGTGTTATATGGTATATTTTTTAAAAAGGAAACATGAAGTAGCCCAAGTTTTTCAAAATTTTTATTGGATGATCTTGGCACAGTTTGAAACCAAAATTAAGCACTTTCGTTCCAACAATGGAGGTGAATATGTTAATGGGTTTTTACAGGATTTTTTGAGACTGAATGGCATATTACATCAAACCACTTGTGTCACAACAAAATGATGTAGCTGAACAAGAGAATCAACACTTGTTCAACATGAACAAGAGAATCAACACTTGTTCAACATGGCCGGGGTCTCAATGTTTCATATGAATGTTCGAATATTCGACCAGACTATTTCAACTAATCTTTTATTTGCTAGTAAAATAACTCAAAGTCATAATTGTGTGGCTGTTTTCGCTGCTAAGGATGTTGTTTTTCAGGACCAGGAGTCGAAGAATGTGATTGGTAGAAGGATTCAATGTGATGGGCTTTATTTTCTTGATTTGAAGATATATGCTTTGTTTAACTATTCTACTTTATGTGAACAATTTCACTTGTGGCACTCTTGTTTAGCACATGCTTCTCATAAGACTATTAAAACTATATTTCCAAAATTGCCTATTTCTACTACGGCATGTGATGCTTGTGAATTTTGCTAAATCTACTTGTCTCCCTTTTCTGCACTCACTAAACACAATAGTATATTGTTTGATTTGGTACACTTTGATGTTTGGGGCCATGCTCTTGAATTTGTTACTGGTTATCTTTTAAAAAGGAAGCATGAAGTAGCCCAAGTTTTTCAAAATTTTTATTGGATATCTTGACACAGTTTGAAACCAAAATTAAGCACTTTCATTCTGACAATGGAGGTGAATATATTAATGAGTTTTTACATTATTTTTTGAGACACTGTGGCATCTTACATCAAACCACGTGTGTTGGCATGCCACAACAAAATGATGTATCTAAGCAAGAATCAACACTTGTTGAACATGGCTCAGGCCTTAATGTTTCATATGAATGTTCCGCCTAACTATTTGTCTGATCCAGTTGTTACTGCTTGTTACACTATCAATTGGCTTTCAAGTGAAAATATGGATAAAATGACTCCTATGCATATTCTAACACAAAAGCTAGTCTCTATTGATCATTTTAAAATCTTTGGTTGTAAGTGTTTTGGCTATATCCAGGAGCCATTTGGAAACAAACTTCAAAAATAGGCTGTCAAGTGTATCTTCATTGCTTACACCTCTTTTAAAAAAGGTTTCAAATGCTTTGATCCAACTTCTAAGAGACTATATTTTAAGAGATGTAAAATTTTTGAAGAAGAACCTTTTTTTCTAGACACACTTCATCGTGAGGGAGAGACCTATAGACACCACGATGAACCTACCCAACTAGTTCCACCTTTCTTTGATGTTTTTCACTAGTAGCCCTTGCCAGGAACTCCATCCATTCCATGTCATCACCCACGCTACCTTCACCCAATCAAGAACTGAATGATCCAACTAACCATGAACCATCTTAGAATCCCAAATCCAACCAGCTCATCCTGACACTGAACCCACGCTAAAGTCACTGCTTCAGAGTTCACCCATTGTCCATGCCTTCGTACATGGTGATTTAGAAGAAGAGGTATATGTGGATCCACCTCCAAGCATCAATTATCAAGGACTTGTATGCAAACTAAAAAAAAATCCATTTATGGCCTCAAACAATCTCCACAATCATGGTTCTCCAAGTTAAGCAATGTTCTTATAGAAAATGGATTCAGACAAAGCAGATCACACCATGTTCATCACTCACATCAAGGTACACTCATACTCCTTGTATACATTGACGATATATGTTACAGATGACAACAAGGACGAGATAAAGAAAGTCAAATGCTTACTGCACAACCAATTCAAAATCAAGGATCTAGTCAAACTTCAGTATTTTTTGGGAATCAAGGCAGCTCATTCAAAACAAGGTATATTCTTATGTCAAAGAAAGTACACTCTTCATTTTACTCAAAGACAGGTTTTCTGGGAGCTAAGCCGGCATCAATTTCACTAGATCCTGATTGTAAGAACAGAAAAATGAAGGTGAAACTCTACAAAATGGTCAAAGTTTTTAGTGCTAGGTTGGGAAATTAATTTATCTATCACCATACCGAACATTACATTTGCAGTCAACCTTATCAGTCAATTCATGTAGGATCCATGGTCGACGCATCTAGAAGCTGCTCATCAGTATTAAGATATCTGAAAGCTAGTCCAGGTAAAGGAGTTCTCATAAAAAGAAATAACTTGTTTGACGTCATTGAGTATGTTGATGCTGATTGGGCTGGATACCAGATTGACAAATGATTTATTGTCAAATATTTCACCTTTGTTGGAGGGCACCTTGTGACATAGAAAAGTAAAAAAAAAAAAAACAAACAGTAGTGGCCAGTTCAAGTGTGGCCAGTTCAAGTGCTGAACCGAATACAAGCAATGACAGCTTGTACTAATGAATTAATCTGGTCAAGGCACTCTTTCAAGATATAGGAATTAAAGTTGAAAAACTCAATATTTCATGAACGAACAAAGCATATTGAAGTAGATTGTCACTTTACTTGAGAAAAAATTCAAAGTAAAATTATATGTAATCTTCATGTGTGGACTCATGAGCAAGGCTGATATATTCATTAAACCAGGAGGAAAAGATCGCCATCATTGGATCACTACCAAGTTGGGGCTGATGGATATCAGCTCGCCAACTTGAAGGGGAGTTTATTAGCAACGGTCTCCACCACTTGACAATGAAAGTGTGTCATTGCCTTTCCTATCTCAGGGCATTAAGGTGGAAGGGGTAGCGCATGTTGTCATAATAGTTGTGTGCATTTCCTTTGTCATCTTCATCCCTACCATTGAAGCAAAAATGGAAAAAACAAAGTCATGAAAAAGTCTCGTTGCGTTTCCTTTGTGGATGTAGGCTGTAAGCCAAACCACGTAAAAAATTTTGTTCTCTTGTCTGTTTTATGCGTGAGAGTGAGTTTCAAGATATGAGGGAGACCTTTAGACCTTGTTTAAGAGTAGTGAGTTGTTAACCTTATGCTCACCTAGATACACAATCGCTAATGGTGCTCAATCACTAATGGTACTCAACCATCATAATAGAGTCATGTACAATGATGTTATCCTACCATCAATAAAAACAAAGTTTTACAGTGTCAGTAGTGTTAGTGATACACAATCACTGATGGTTCTCAACCATTAGAATTAGAAATCTGCAGCTACCACGGTCAAGTAGAAATTTGGGGCCCAATAATGGCGCTGGAGAAGTGCCACCGATGTAGCACTTCAAAGATGCTCGTAGTGACATCGATATAGCATTTGTAATCCTATTTCTGACGATTTTACCATGACAGTTGTTCAATCCATCTGTATGCTTAAAGTGGAATACTCGAGATGGTCCCTTGTAATGAAATTCATTTCTATTTGAAAATAAACTGATGTTAGCATAAAGAACTCACAATAAAACAGCTGACAATCATTAAAAATTTTTAAATATTCCAGAAATGTATGCGCATGATCTTGCCAAACTAATTGAATGCAATTCTTTACAAGTTTCATACCTAAGATTAATTAATGTATCCTTACTGATTCCTGTATCATTGAACGCTAGTGGTCAAGTAAGGCGACCTACATCCACCTGAAGTTTTGAAAATGTGAAGCTTGAGATGCAACTTTTTTCAAAAGAAGATTATACAACAACCATGTATACCAATGATTTTAATAAGATAATGATGAATCCCCCTACATAAGAACCTGACTGGTGAATCCCAACCCACCCTTTAGCAGTTTGAATTTGGTTTCAAATTTAAAAAATGTTTAGAATTAGGTCAATCACTTAGCAACTTCATTTATTAGCCCTCCAAAATTCTTTACAATTTTGAATACAGAGACTAGATTTTTATAGTGTTACAATTCATACATCCTTAATGTGCATAAGCCTGTGTGTGTGATCTTAGGGTCCAAGTGTTGATCCTAACTCTGATACCATTGTAACGACCCGATTAGCATATTTCAACCTAACTCTTAGCAGTTTCATTTCCAACCCAAAAAAGCTAGGAACAAAAAATAATTAATCACTTTACAACCTCCTTTACAAGTTCCTTAGGATTCTTTAGAATCTTAGACACAAGGATTGAACTTTTGCAGTGTTATAGAGCAAGTGTTCTATTGCATTATATTGGTTGCAGTAATTATGATACACTAGATGTGACAGCAGATAAGGCCCTTCAATATCAAAGGACCAAAGAATAGGCTTCTCAACTTGAGATACACAATGCTCTAGCATGTAAAAAAAATTTATCCACATGATTTCGGCAATGGTGTTATAGTAGCTCGATATTATGCCTCCGTGCTAGATTTGGAGACTATTGACTTTCTTGGAGCTTCAGGGCACCAAATTACAGCCAATAAACCATATAGCTACGTATAGATCTCCTGTTATGTAGTCATCTTTGACAATCTAGCTATGTCAGTACTAAAGGCTGAAATACCTGATAGCGTCTCTCAGATACACTTTAGTGTGCTCCAATGCTTACTGCCTGGCCAATGCAACAGACCTTCTTAATGCATGAAATCTCAGACTTTTCCATGGTAGAATGTTGAAGTGCCCACATGCTGTTCCTACACAAAGTTGCCGTGGATATGGTATTGGCTTCTATATCCCATGGATGTTTGTTTAGAATACTATATATACAATTTCGTTGAGAAAGAATCAATCTGATCTTTTTTTGGCCTCTATACCAAGTAGTGAAGCTCATCTAAATCCTTCATGCAAACCTGTTACTGAAAAAAGATTAGTTTTTAAACATAAACAGGCATTTCACCATTGACTTGATTTAATAGATAAGATATGAGCCTTGCATCTATGAGGATACTTTCAAAAGTCTAATCTCAGTGATGCACTCTTCACGTCCAACAACTTAGTACATGCATAAAAACTATTTATTGAAAATGCAAATAATATTTTGTAAGCTTCGCAAATCTTACACTTGTAGTTGGAAAACATTTTCTTAGGTCGATGCTTAAGTTTCTTCACAGAGCAATATATAGTCTGCTTTGTGAAAACACTAGTACAAATTCTTTTATGGTTGGATACCAAAATCCTCCTTTTTATTTTTGCTCAAAAGCAGACTTCAGTCAAAGGTAACAACACTGCGATTATTCTAAACTTAATGACTGTAGTTATATAATGATGCTTTAGTTTCTTATATTCAAAATTACTGATAAAGGTTTCTTCATTGTGATCAAGGTGCTTTACAGGCACAAATGTCAATTTTGAATTCGTAAAGACATTTTGATTTTGACAAAATACGTTCTTAAATAGTGATGCTTTAGTTTCTTCTTATATTCAAAATTACTGATAAAGGTTTCTTCATTGTGATCAAGGTGCTTTACAGGCACAAATGTCAATTTTGAATTCGTAAAGACATTTTGATTTTGACATAATACGTTCTTATGACTTTTAAGTTTTTCATTATTTGAGCATGTGCTAATTATTCTCCGCCACTGACTATTATTCTTCCATTTCAACCTTATCAGTCGTCAGCTATTTTGACAACTGCCCACGTTTCTTCGTTTTAACACATAATTTATAGATTTTTAGGAAACCAAACTTTCAAAAGTACCTGCACAAAGACCATCTTAACTCATTAGATTCAGCAGATTAGTAGATCTTTTCTGAAGGGTGAATTTTAAAAACCGACTTTTGAGAACAATATATTCAATACTTGAAAACAAATTTTGTTACGTAAAAGGAAATTTGAGGATATGCAGTACAATTTTGGTTTTCGTGATTAGATGAGAGAGCAAGTCACGGAAACCTTGAGTTTAAAAAGTTTAAATAACTACGAGATTTGGATGTTTCATTTTGACAGCTTGCGCCTGAATTTCTTACCTCTCTTTTCCTTGAAAAAGTGGTTCTCTGTTTATTTGAACTAGACGAGAGAAATTTTGGCTGCTTGTCTAACAACCGAAGCAGCAGCCAACACCTGCAATGGTTCTCTTTCCAAGAGAATCTTCACAATTGGCATTTTACTTGCCAGCATTGCAATCATATTAAATGGTTGAAAAGCGTTCATTAGAACTGGAATTTAAGAATAAAAAAATAGCATTTTACATTTACATCGACATTTCTAAGGGACAAAAGAAACCTTATCTTGACCTCCAATTTAAGAATCTTAAAACAAGAGGAAAAAGACATGATCTTGACCTTCCAATCTAACAGTCTTATAAGAGCATTGACTTATTTAGCTTACGATATACTCCTACCAAGTAGGATCAAAACATATGGTAAATTGCCAAAAGCTACCGTGGCTGACCAGCGGGTTTGTTGTATACTTCACAGAAAACCAAAGATCAAGGATCCAACTTGGCCCCACAGTCTGAAGCAATAGCAGGATGTCAGCCGATTAGATTCATACAACTATGAGACCAAATTCAGATTCATTTAGCAGGGTATAGCACGAAAAGTGAAGGTGATTACGAGGGTATGGTAAGAGATTTGGATCTGATACATGGTAGGAAAATTGAATCTCATTAAATCTAAATAGTAGGATATGGAAGAAAATTCAATCTGAAAGTAGACTGACGAAAAACTAGAAGGTGGACGCAGATGCAGCTTTCGAAAACTGAATCACGAGCTCAACTAACATAAATCCACAACAATATAAGTTGGATGTAAACTCATTTTTGGATTTCATTCTTTGCATTGTTATCAGATGCAATTTTCCTACCATACCCTATTAAAATCTATCTGCATTTGGGACAATTCAGTTGACATATCAACGTAGAGTTCATTCAATCACAAAACCTACTATGATACTATAATCTTGCCAGGCCATGAAGATGAATTACATATCATACATACTGAGATATTTTTCAGATCTTCTGAAATAACATTTAAAAATGAAACCCAAACTCTCCCTTAAAAGCTAATGGTGAAAGAATGTGTTCTTAGAGCATCTAAAACCGATGTGCTGAAAGAGAATTATCATTTCCTCAACTACTATCCCCTTTCCTGATCAATTATCCCAAAGATCCAACAAACAAATGACAAAGATTGATGACCTAGAGGATATGGTTGAAGTCTTCATTTGGGCTGTGAGATCTCATTCTAAAGAATTACTCCCTCGTCCCTGTAGGGTCCAGTAATATCCCATTCAAATTTGTCAGCAAGTCACTGCATTAAGGAGAAAAACACGTGAGACGCTAAAATGCACTTTGGAATGACCAGGACCTTAATTCTATGGCTCCAACCTGGCATAAATTTGCTGATTTTGGCCAGGAGCCCACATCAAATTCACAGCTTGTCAAACTAATGATCTCAAGTTGCACTTGAGATCCACAGTTAATACCCATTCTCCACCACTCTACATTGTTAGTAGGTCCGCTCTAAGATCAAAGGGACAGGATCTGATTTTAAATCCACAGATCCTAAAACCTGAGGATCTTCAGTTCGATTCAGATATGACGTACCATTCAATATAAATCAACAAAGGAGGAGAACGTAAAACATAAGTGAAATGCCAACCCCAAATTCTGATTTCAACACAAGAAATGATCATATGCGTCATGAAATCCAATGTGGACGAAAGAAAATTGACTCTCAGTATACACACTAGGAATTCAAAAATCTACCTATAGTCCACATCGAGCATGCATTAGAGACCAGGAGATTAATAAATGACCCAGCGAAACGATTCTTAATGATTTTGTTATCTGATGTATGTGAAATTTCTGTGAGAATTGAGAAAGAGGTGCTTACCATGACTAACCTTGCTGTGTATGAAAAACAAACCCTACATCGCTGGTAATAGACAACTCTTCAAAGATGTCCTAAGAACATCTTCATCCAATCTTCGACCTAATAGGACAAGAAACAACAGAAACAACACAATGTAAAGAAACCTCTATATGACTGGAGAGAGACAACTCATCAAGGATGTCCCTAGCAGCATCTGAAAAGGACAAGAAATAACAGGTAGTGTACAACAAAATGTTTATATGCAGTTACCTATGAATACTATTTTGTTTGACCTGGTCTGTCCATGTTCCCATCTTCTTGCTGGAACAATCTCATATAGATCCCTGACAGCCTGATAAACACATCAATGTAGAATCATAGACTGTATGAAGAACTACTCAGAAGGTAGAGATTATTTCTATGGGATATCTGAAGCCACCCAAACAGTTTTAGTCAAGCAAGACCTTACTACAAAGAGGCCATTGACTTGGTTGACACCAGGGACAGATGATATTAGTTTCCTTCTAGAGAAAAGAAAGATGGACTTGGCTTTTCTACTGAAGTAGTCAAACCAACTCATAACAATATACGCAGCAGAGAAGGAAAAAAAAAAAAACCTGTAGTGTATGCAGTCGTTCAGATCCATGGATATTTAATATCCCTTTGCAACGATAGATATCCATCTCATGTCTTTTTTCCCACAGAATCTCCTCCATCCACAATCGGACCTTCAAGAAATGTAACAAGGCCTCAGCTGATATAAGAACAACCCTGAATGTCACTTACATAGCATCCCTATCTGCTTTTCCAAAAGTGAGTTTTGTATTAATAACTCTCACATAGATAAACATAAAAAAGGTAACTAAATAGGAAGCTCATTGGGCTCTCTAGTGATTCATTTTGCAACAGACTCAGGATACCAGTTAGTGTAGCATTAAAAACAAAAAATGAAAAAATGAACATCCTCATAACCAACAGCAGTGAGGACAGGGAATGATTGCTTGAATTTGCTTCATGCTTAGCCTACTCAACAGAGAAAAAAAAATACCTTTGGTCTGTCCAAAATAAAATTCTTTCTAATGTGAAAAGAAAAACCAGAAAAAGTGAAACCACATGCAAATTGCAACAGGCAAAAATGCAAAAAAATATCAGTTATTCAAAAAAAAAAAAGGGCACTTTTCATTTCCATAAAATAACAGTGATGGACACTTTCTTTACCTTTCTCTTATGTGCATGTATGAATGGATCATGAATGTTGTTAGGAGCTGGTAAGGATGACAAAGTTTAATTTAGCATTGTGTTACCATGGTGGTTCACCATAAACCTGCCTAATAAATGTATGCACAATTTACAAGGACTGAAATAGCCTCCTATTAACTAAGAGATAAGTAATAAAGAAACTTAGTGTCGGTGTCAGTACAGAGGCCTCTGAAAACACATCCCAGCACATCTTCTCTAAATTACAAACAGCAATAATGGCATTTCAGTTCTTATATAACAATAAATGCCTCCTAAACAGATCTTAGTTGTCAAAATCCCTACTAGCCAATCAACTAGCCATACTAGAAAATTGAGTCAGTCATCAACTGACCTCTGTCTCAGACTAGCAACTAGTTCACTCAAGCTCAGCCACGTATAAGAGAAGAAGTGTATGTTGTGATCAGAGTATCAGCAGTTCATTCTTCATGGCATTGATGTATCCCCCCACCCAGTCAGTTCTAGCCCTCCCAAGTCTACCTATCCCATCGTGTCCATGTCTGGGAACTGATTTGACAGATCCTCTACCCCTCTTGCCGTTAGTAGAAACCTATGTCACACGGATACGGCACACAGGGTTGAGTACCGGTGTCGACACGCCGATACGGCAATACGGTAGGATACGTTTTGGATCGGGTCTGGGCCAGACCCGATCCAAAACACTTTATAACCGATATTTTTACCCGCGTTTTGTTTTACGCATTCACGTTTACCCTCGACAGTCGACCTTCCTTTACCCTCGACGGCGACCTCCGGCGATCACAGTGAGGCAATGGCGGGCGACGGCGACCTCCGGTGATCGACGACGACTTCCGGTGGCGGCCGGCGGCAGCCAGTGACAGACAGGTAAGTGTTTTGTCTATTATTTTCGATAATAGAAGTTAGAGTTTCAACTTTTATTTGGGGATTTTTTAGATTGGGTATTTCTTGCCGATTTGGGGATGTTTTGGTTTGAAGATTCGACGGTTTAGAATCCTATTCTTCAATGCTATGTGCGATGTTTTCGTTTTTTTGTTTGATTTTGGGATTTGGGGATTTTGCCGATTTGAGGATTTTACCATTCTTGAATGTTTCGTTCCTGTTTCATGTTTTTGTTGTTCATGTTTCTTTTAGACTTTAGTTTTAGGCTTTAACGAACTGCTTCTGTTCCTGTCAGGAACAGAAGCATTTCGTTAAAGCTTAGTTTCCTGTTCACTATGGCAGTGAACAGGAAACTATTCGGCCTTCGTTCATGTTTCTTTTAGTTTCCTGTTTCATGTTTTTGTTGTTCATGTTTCTTTTAGTTTTACTATTCGTGTTCACTATTCGGCCTTCGTTCTGCTTCTGAATCTCTGAAGTTTTGTGACTGCAGTGCATGTTTATACTTTATACTTTGTCAATTTGTTGTATTGTTTTATTTCATAAATTTTATGTTCATTATACGTTTTTTCCACTTATGTTCATAAATTGTGGAAGAAGAGGAGATTGAGGAGAACGATGATTTGGGCATTGATGATGACTAGAATGATGATGATTGATGAACAATGTTTTGTGATGAACGATGTTTTGTTTGAGACTTTCTTGCTTATGTCTTATCACTTATGAGTTATGAGATTGGTGATTATTATGAAGTATGAACAATGTTTTGTTTGATTGAGACTTTCTTTCTTATCAGTTATGAGTTATGAGATTGGTTATGACTTCTGAGTTTATGAGATTGTAAGAGTGAATTATTAATTTCATGTTTTTTTAATTTTTTTGAATATAATATTCGTCGTGTCCGCGTATCCTAAAATTTTGAACTTGCCGTATCCCCGTACCCGTACCCACAGGATACCCGTATCTGTATCCGTGTGACATAGGTAGAAACAGACATCACATAGGATGGGAAAGTTCTATGGATCGGCCTTCGTCTGGAACTAGATCTGCTTCCTGTTAGGCCCTCGGTGGTGGTGCTTTGGATCAACGCATGATCGACAAAGAAACTGGAAATGGAAAAATTTATGCTCTCAAAGGTTGGCGTCTCATGCAGTCAGTTAATAATCAATTTTTAATTTTCAAAAGGTTTAGTCTCACCTTACAGGAACAACTATTCTCCCTATTGAGAAATGGGAAATTAATTGCACTTAACTGCATACGTGATTCTTAGTTTCTAAATTTCTTTTTGAGAGAGAGAGCTCATCTTAAGTGGGACAGGACTTAGGAGCTGGGTCAGCTCATGCTAAACCACATAAAAATTTTTGAAAGTTCACAGTTCTACCTTGTCAAGTGCCAAATGTGAGAAGGTAACATCTTATATATAAGAATCCTAAGAGAAATTGAAATTTATTTACAGCCCAGAGTAAAAGTTTCTCATTGTTTACAGCCTTTGTAACTTCCACAACATTTTTGGCCATTGATGTTGTTCATTGCTCCTTTATATGTAGTATAGAAGATTGCCTGGAGAGCATAATTCCACATACCTGATTTAAATCAACTGACCCTTCCTCGCAAATGCATAAGGTTTTTACTTCAAAGTCATGGGCACTACTAGAATCATCTCTGGCTTTTTCCAACAGCGCTTCCAGATGAGCCACATGCTAGAAAACAAAAAAAAAAAACAATTTCAAAAGAATTGGTTCAGATGGTTTAGGATTTCTGCATTTAACATGAAAGACTACAAAACTATTGTTACAAGAAAAATGGATCATGACTACATAGAATAGAATGAAAGATGAAAGCACTTTTGAATAGACATGTTAACAAAGTGAAACTTGCATTGTGCAAATGGAAAAAATACCAAGTCCAACAACTGCGACCGCACTTAATACAGAAACTTCATTCAGTATGCATATATACACTCCTATTAAAATGTGAATGTCCTGAAAAATGCGTTGAAGTATGCATGGATTTTTTAAATGAAGAAATTATGTATAACAACCCGACCCACTCCCGGGCTCGGGCCCCTGGCCTGGCGGATCCCAACCCGCCCCCTAGCAGTTTCGGCTCCAACCCTAAAAAGGCTAGGAACCAGGACAATCTTCTCATCAATGACCCCCTTTATAAACCCTTGAAGATTCCTCAAAATCTTCGATACGGGACTAAACTTATGGGGTGTTACATTATGCATGCATTAAGTGTGAGAATTTCAAGTCTAATAGATCTGGTGCTTTTTAGCTTGACCTCTTTCCAACGTGCCAAATGCAAATTCTATCTTGCAGTCAAGTTTTGCTGCAGGTCAACTGAATCTCGCTTACCCGTTGTTTACCCTTCATGTGTAATAAGCTCTATGTCGTTCACCCTACGATCAGTTAGGTCTGAACTCAGATCCTTAGTTTGATTAGCCTTGGATTCTAGAATGATATTCATATATATCAGATCCTCAGACGATCGAAGGCTCCCAAACATAACCTCCTTTCCCAAAATCAAAAATTGATATTTCAAAAATATGTAAAATAATATTATGTGCTCCACTGCTTTATGAAGTGTTACAAGAAAGAACTGTGACTAACCATATCATTGTACGCCTTGCAATCAAAGATATAATTGAGGTCAACTTGGCAATGAACTGTCCGCACTACACAAGCAATTGAATTGATAGTAGAAATCTCCTTCTCCAAGTCCTCAATCACATTTGAACTCATAGTCCCAACATTCTCCTCAGAGACTAGGTCAACCTTGTTAAGAATTACAACATCCTGTAGAAGCACAAATATCAGCTCACATATAGAATTAGTTAGTTCAAGCATTAAAAATTTCCAGAATAAAACTATTAAATAAAAATTTCCAAAAGAAAAAGAAAGTTGGTTTTTCCTAATACATGGGCCATCTGAAGTTAGAGTATCTCCTATGTTTTTAAGCCTTTAAGGAATGGCAAAGTTTATATGAACCTGAAGCACAAAGTTTCCCAGACAATATGATACACTGAGGAGCAAAAAACATTATTGCCATACCGCAAAAGCAATTTGAAGAAATGCTTCAGGAAAAGCCTGTGACTTGTTATACTCATCGAGCTGCAACCGCAGGTTTCTTGCATCAACAACCTATAAAATAACTTAACTCATCAACAGAAAACACAGATAACTTTAAAATAGTAATAAGTAGTCTAGGAAAGTACTTCCATGAGCACCCATTGATGATATCAGCACTGAATGTTCCAGAAACATATAGGTCCTTTGGTGCAAGAGTTCTTCATATCTCAACACAAAAACAAAAAGACAAAAAAATTGCAACTCCAATTCTGTGATTTACAAGGTGAAAGGATGTCAATTTAAATCGATGATTGTATGTTGGCCTTACTTTTACACCACATATTTCAAATAACCGCTTGAACATGTTTGATAAAACACCATAAACTGCTTAGCTGTCAAAATCTCAACCAGTCAGCTGGCCAGTCCCAAATAGTATGATAAGTCAGTTATAGACCAACCAACATTGCAAACCAGTGACTAGTTGGTTGGACTAGTCAATCAATTTATTTAGTTGTTGGTCAACCAACTAGACCTGTAAATGAGTATGTGTATTCTTAGACTTTTGCAATTATTTATCTATGGACAATCAACCTGGGCTGAGTTGGATAACCGAGTCCCTAGTAGTCTTTCTAGTGTCTTGACCTCTAGTAAATGTTCTGTGTAACCCTCTATACAAGAACTTATTTTGGGTCCAACCTTTTTCCTTTTTGTTTCACTTTTCTTTGTCATCACTCTTACCTAGTTTGCCACATGTACCAAACACTACATTATCTCCACTAGTTGAATTGCTTTTCTCAAATGAAGGAATTGGCAGAATTGATAGCTAAACGAATTTTCATTAGTGAAGTGATTGACATGGCCGTTGATTAATATGTACACATCAAATATGCCATCCAACATGTCTCTTGACCCATCAGAAAGGACCATGTCAAAAAAGTACTTTTAAGTAATGTTTTCCCGGGAATTTTTGCATCACTTTTCTCAAGTGTTCCTAAGAATAAAGGCTTCAATGCTTAAGTCTTAGCGATTATATACAAGGACAAAAGCCACAGAACACTGATGAGTAAAAAATGTACAGTTGTACATGGTTGACAGTTTTCTATCAAAATGTATGTAGAGACAAGCGCTAAGGAATGTGGAACATTACCAAACACCTGAAACAGTATAATTTTAGTTTATTGACAAACTTAGTAGTTAAAATCCCACCAGTCATCAACTGACTTGTGTTGTCAAACCAGCAACCATTTCATCAGACTAGTCAACTAATCAGCCTAATGGTTGGTCAATTAAAAAATTCCTTCCATGTGGATACGTGTGCATGTGTGTGTGTGTGTGTGTACATATATAAACTTAGAATGACCAGACTGACTAGCCTTTTGTTGTCTCAAGTGACCCATGTTTGACCTCCAATCGTGACAACTAACATGCCAAAAGAAACAGCAGGCTCTAATCACTGTCACACATATCTGCCATACCTTCAAAATGCTGTGAGAAAAATTTTGTATTGCAAAAATGAAAATATCATGAAAGTGTGTGATCAGTGATGATATCACAAGATTTTCCACAAAGAACGTTCTTAATATATTTTAAACATTTTCAGGCTTGTTTTAACATTTAATATCTGTTTTGAACTTTTACCAATGTTTTTATAAGAAAACCAGTAGAAAGCTCAATATCAAGTTGTGAACATCTACTTTTCTTGGAAGATAAACGAAATTTTCATTCATTGACTTAATATACCATGAAAGCCACTGAACAGAAGAACATATAAACTACTAAAATACAACGGTTAAATCATCAATAATAACTCACCGTAATGATGGAGTCTAGCCTAACAGATGATTCAAGTTGGTCATCCAACCAAAGCACAGATGCAATTGAAGCAGGATTAGCCAAGCCTGTGGTCTCCAACAGTATGTGATCAAGCCTGTAATATCCAGCACCATGATAAATACTCAAGGGTTATTACGTTAAGGAGCTAGTCTGATCATAGAATATGATTTTAAATTACAAACAATATAACTCTTTTGAGGCAATTTAGTCTCCAATGTGAAAATTTGCTGATTAAGAGAAATAGAAGTTACAAAACACAAGCATAAAACATGCTTTGTCGAGGAAAAACAGCCGGACTGCAAAAATATATTTCCCAAAAGAACATTTTGGAGCACCAAAACACCTGGAAAAATAAAAGTACTCATCCAGGCACACCACTCAATTGTGTAGATATGTGTTTATTTTGGAACACGGGTGATTAGATGTGAAAATTCCTAGGAACAAGAAGATCAATAAAATTTTGCAAGGTATATGTCAGCCACTACTGGAGACTAGATGAAAAGCACTCACTTCTGCTTCCTTTGAACCAGTTGCTCCAGGGCCTGAACCAAGCTGTGTTTGACGGTGCAGCAAACGCAGCCATTGCCAAGTTCTACCCATTCTTCAACTAAACTGCCGTCTTCTCCTTCATTAATCATTGCTCTTTCAACACCAATCTCTTCACCAAACTCATTCAAAATCACCGCAATCTTCTTACCATGTTGGGCGTTGAGTACATAATTAACCAGCTGAAGTCACAACGTGAGGTATCATTTGTTAAGCTGATGCAAACTCANTCACCGATCCCCCCTCTTCTGGTATCAGAGCCATGGCCTCATCATCCAACTCCAGTGTTCATTACAGTTCCCTTTGTCCTATGTCTACCGCTTCTTCATCCTCTGCACCCAAAAACCTACTCCAACGTTTCTTTAGCCAACAGAAACCTGTTCCCAATCTTCCACAGCCACAAACATCTCAGTTTGTCCAACACCACAACGAATGTTACATGGAAGATCCCATTCGTCCCGATCAAAAGCCCATGTATAACCTTGTGGTTGAACAGCTTCAAAAAGGCTATGTTCAAGGAGCACAATTCTGGAGTCTCCAAGATCATTTTCCCTCCGGAGTAGTCCCTGATCGATCTCCCGACTTCAAGTGTATTGAAGT
Organism: Nymphaea thermarum; assembly: GCA_011799765.1. NCBI lineage: Eukaryota > Viridiplantae > Streptophyta > Magnoliopsida > Nymphaeales > Nymphaeaceae > Nymphaea > Nymphaea thermarum. Next base: position 6,566 of record JAANDH010000223.1, on the reverse strand, counting down.
TGCAGAGATGTCAGAGCTTTCGCCGTATTCAAAACATTGCCCCCACAAAGTCTTGATAGCACTAAACAAACCTATGCTCCCATCATGGGATAATGCTCTCATCCTCGACGAATGGCGAGGACCATCCTGCACCATCCAAGACATCACAGGCTGGGGAGGTTACTTCATGTCCATGGAAAAAGAAAAACAGTACTATGGCCTCAAGCATATAGTACCCGATCCTTATGAGGATAACATGTTTGTCCCCATTTTCTGCCATCTTAGCAAGGTTCCTCACTGGTTTGGCGAAGAAATTCACATTAAAGCCGCGTTCGATGAGTGCATCGACTGGGAACACCTCCGCAAGTGGACAGAATTTGAGCAAGAAAATAGAATACGTCGAAGAACCCGAACCATACTGGGTCGAACATACTGTGTTCGACAGTGACGCTGAGCATGAATGCAGACATGATCATTCTGATCATGATAACGATTCGTCCTGCAGCCACGAATCCTGCCATTTACCTCAAAAAATACCTACAAAGAAAATCTGGATAAATGAATCCTGTTTCTTAAAGAAGGATCCCAAGTGCCCACAAATGAAGATGCTATCCAGGGTCCAATCTGGTAGGCCTTCAATTTCTGAAGCCGGACCTTCAGAAATATCAGAGATTCACGCGGCCCTCATAGAACATGAGGTTGAATCATCTGATGACAACAAAGAAGTTTCTTTTCCAGGTATAAAGAAAAACGATCTCTATCTCGTACCAGGAAATCTCATGAAAATACAGAGGTCAGTCAAACAGACAGNACATTTAATCTTCTCCAGAGCACCCTCACAAGCTTCCGACTGGATTATGGAATTAATTTTCCTTTATCCATGAACAAAAATATCTTACAAGTCGGAGTAGAGATTTCAAACGAAGGATTTCTCCAAGGATACCCTGCTATCGGAGAATTCTTACAGAGACAAAAATACAAAGAAAAGAAAGCTTGGCAGAGCATTTTTTCGAAGTATCCTGACAAACATGCTCATCGGCAGTCCCAGCTCCAGTTACAACCCTCAAGAGCATTAAGTCTGCCACAAGTGCTGCCAACAGTTAGAAGTTTCCCTGAAGAAACTTCATCTCCAAACAGAGATTCGGCGGTCAAGATGATGATGATGACCACGCCAAAAGCCGAACAAGGAGAATCCGGCGTCTCCGGATCTGGATATGTTGTTAGTGGAGAATGGCCCCCTAAGATGGCTTACGCTACCACTACCTCCGAAGAAATCCAAAAAGGAACACCAGAGTTCCGAGCTGATGTAAGCTACCTCCTGTTACATTCTGCACAGTCTACCCAAAAACAGGATGATAAAACCAGACAGCTCAACTACCTGATCCATTGGAGTACGTATGCCGAAAAACACTTCAGGCGTATTGAAGAACATCTCCAAGCGGTTCAAGCCAACATAGAAGCAGTTCAAACGCTTCTAAAAGGAGAACGAAAGGAAAGTAAGGCTCAAGCAGAAGCAGCCTTAAAGGTGCACTCCCAAAACTTGTCGATCAGAGAAGTCAGTCCATATTCGCTCAGCAATCGACAAAAAACCACCATGGCATACAAAGACTTTTATTTAATGCCAACCTCCAGGATCCTAAAGAAACTGGTAACATGAAGATGTTCCAAAACCAAAGATACAACAGAACGCCAGATGTCAAAAAGCATGTGATCTCATTCGGTTCAGAAATCCCAATTCTAAACATCGACTCATGCCCAACCACAAAGGTCTCTGAAGTTATCAGACTTTGGACGCAGCACCTACACATGGTAATATCGCAGAAGCGACTATCTCTAGAACAAGCATGGAGAATCCTGCCTTTCACTTTCTCTGGCAGAGTGGCAAACTGGTGGAAATTTCTACCAGACACTGAGAAAGTCGATATCATGAATAATGACTTATCGATTTTGGGCAACCGCATCATTCTAGAATTTCAGCCAAACGTGTTAGCACATCAGTCCTCAGATTGGCTGATGTTTGGCAAAAGGAAGCTAAAAGACCTAAGTCAATTTGAGCAGTATGCAGAAGATTATCTCAACGAAGCATACCGCTTAGGTGCACATGCCCTCCAAACCATTGGTATGTCATTCCTGGCATCGATACCAGAAGCTCTAGGAAACATCGTCCTTGAAGAATTATCTCACAGGAATATGCTGGTCGAACAAATGAATCTGGTAGATCTGCAACAAGTTGTCAGACAAGAGCTGAAAAAGCTATGCTACCGACTAAGGCAAACACTGAATTGCCTAAAGTTGGAAGAAATATTTGCGGACAAATTGATGGAGCCGAAGAACACAATTTGCCTAGAAGATTCAAACCAAGATTCAGAAGAACCAGAACAAGGAGACATTTCAGACCATACAAATTCTTCAAGAAAAGAAGAACCAATGACAAAAAGAAGGATGACAAATGTTTTGCATGCCGTCAGAAGGGCCACTATGCAAACAAATGTCCAAACAGAGCTCCAAGACAGATCAAAATGATATTCGAAGTTCCTGAAATCGAACATGACTGGGATCTGATTGAAAACGAGGCGGAATTTGAAGAATGCCTCAGAAACAAAAATGTGTTCTATCTCGAAGAAGAAGATGATGAAATCAAAAGCATCATCACAGACGCATCCTCCGATGCAGCAGGACACATCTATATGGTAAGCAAAAAAGGTAAAGAAATTCTAATTGCAGAAGAATCAGAACCAGAACCAAAAGAAGAAGAACCAGAAGAATTCAACTGCAAAAATGAGTATTGCAACCCTTTTGCCCCTACCAATACCAGTCCTTATGAAATTATTCAGGAAAACAGCAGTAACTCGGAGAATTTAACTTCAGACTCAGGATCTGATATTGAGAAAGGAATTTACTCCGACGATGAGGTGCCCGTAGCCCCACAACAGCAAGAAAAGAAAGCGGTCTCAGACAAAGTTGCAAAGGCTCTACTGGATAAAGGTACAATTCCTATTAATTTCTGGGAATTTACACCAAAAACTAGCCTTAGAAACTCTGAGATTAAACAGATCAAGAAAATGTCCTTAGCCGATATTTCCGTTATTATTCCAGTTCAAATAGTTGTGGATAAAACCAGAAAATGGAAAAAAGGACATGCTTTCATAGACACTGGTGCTAATATGAATTTCTGTAAAAAAGAGATGATTAGTGATTGGCTATATTATTCAGAAGGCACTAGAGTTGACACCATGAATTGAGAGAGAAGGCTTCACAACTTTGCCCTAAATGTCCAGCTGAAGATAGGTGAGAAGACAATCCGTACAAACTTTGTACAGATTGATGACGCCGGACATGACATAGGCCTAGGGTCAGTAACATTGGATGAGATAGGACCCTACACTATATGCAAAGATGTTATTGTGTTCAGAATCGGACAGGAACAACAGGTGGTTCCACGATTATCTGCATCTTTCAAAAGCATGCAGAGCAAGGGAAAGAAAGGAGAAAATAGAGATAGAGAACACAATAAGACGTTACTTCAAATTATGAAGCAAGAGCTCGACTTCGAAAACGAAGTCGAAAGGATTAAAGCCATCAGGGCTATAAACTTGCTTCCAGGGC
>JAANDH010000222.1:267639-337314 GCA_011799765.1 Nymphaea thermarum | reverse complement strand
AAAATTCATCAATTTAAGCTTAAATAGGCCTTGCTCACCCCAATCCAAGAGCCTAGGCTGCTGAAATCCTTCGGCAGCCACCCCAAGCATTCAAACGATCTTCCAACCAGCCAAATCTCACTTCCGTCAACACCACCCAAGCCTCCCACACGCTGATATGAGGGGAAAGACAAGTCCCCAAGCTGCAAATCGGCCCAACAGTAAAACGTGAGTCAACAAGCGGCCAAAAAGAGGTCAAAATAGAATTCTGCCATTAAGAAAGACCCACGGTAGCGGTGGGGAGAAGCTAAGACAGAAGGGAAAAGGGCGCTGACAGAGGGAATCGGGCAGAGGGCAGAGAAGAGAGCGCAAGAGAGAGAGAGATTCGGTCAAAAGGGGAAAACGACCGTGGGGGTAAGAGAAGAAGAGAGAGGGCAGGCGAGGGAGTGCGGGTGAGTGAGGAGAGGGTCGAACGGGAGAGGGCTAGCGGAAGGAGAAGGAGATTGGCGAGGGAGACGGAGAGAGTTCGGGCAGTGGGGGAGGGGAGAGGTCTGCGCAGGCAGGAGGAAGGAAAAGAAAACGGGAAGAAGAAGAGGAGAGAAGAGAGGAAGAGGCAGGGGACAACAGGCTCACCTCAAGCGCCGCCGTCGCCTTCGTCGTCGTCACCGCCGCCGTCACCGTCGCCGCCTTCGTCTTCCCTGCGCTCCGGTCGTGGGTACAGAAAAGGCGGTAAGGGGAAAAACGGGGAAGAAAGAAGAGAAGGCGAGGGAGGAGAGACGGCGTCGGGCTCTCGAGCATGGGCTTGGGTCCGGGTCTGGATCCCGACCCGCCCCGCTCGGCCAACGAAACAAACGTTACATCCTACCCTCCTAAAAAGAAAATTTCGTCCTCGAAATTTAGATCATACCTCAACGCTAGAACAAGTGTGGATATTGCTTCCTCATGTCCTCCTCAGGTTCCCATGTGCTCTCCTTCAATCCATGGTACTGCCATTCCACCTTTACCAAAGGAATTCTCTTTGTGCGAAGCACTTGCTCTCTTCGATCCACAATTCTAATAGGTTTCTCTTCCATTGTTAAATCCTCTTGCACTTGAATACCTTGAAAATCAATCACATGCCTAGGATCTGATACATACTTTCGAAGCGTGGAAACATGGAAAACGTCATGAACATGACTCAAGTCAGGTGGTAGCGCCAGTCTGTATGCCACCTCTCCAATCCTCTCCAATATCTCAAAAGGTCCTACGAACCTTGGCCTCAACTTTCCCTTCACACCAAAACGAAAAACGTCTTTAGTAGGAGAAATCTTCAGAAACACATGATCACCAACCTCAAAAGTCAACTACCTACGTCGAATGTCAGCATAACTCTTCTGTCTACTCTGAGCAGTCAACAACTTTTTCCGAATCAATTGCACTTGGTCGGTATAGTGTTGCAAAACTAAAGGGTTTTCGATCTGGCTATCACCCAATTCGGTCCAACATGCTGGCGATCTGCACGGTCTTCCATACAAAGCCTCAAAATGTGCCATCCCAATACTAGAGTGGTAACTGTTGTTGTATGCAAATTCCGCCAATTTCACATGTTTGTCCCATTCTCCTTTCCACTCTAAAACACATGCACGCAACATGTCTTCTAAGGTCTGAATCATCCTCTCTGATTGCCCATCAGTTTGGGGATGGAAAGTTGTGCTCATCTTAAGTTTAGTACCTAGTGCCCTCTGCAATTGCCCCCAAAACCTAGAGGTAAAACGCGGATCACGATCCGAAATGATAGATTTTGGCACACCATGCAATCTCACTATCTCTCCAATGTACAACTCTGCGAGACTTTCCAATGATTGACTGTTTCTGACTGGCAGAAAGTGAGCGGACTTCGTAAGTCGATCAACAATTACCCATATGGCATTCTGCTGTCTTCTGGTACGAGGCAAGCCAACCACAAAATCCATCATAATGTCTTCCCATTTCCACACTGGAATATCGATTCTTTGCAACAAGCCTCCTGGCCGCTGAAGCTCTGCTTTTACCTGTTGGCAAACTAAGCACTTTGCCACATATTCTGCAATTTCACGTTTCATTCCAGGCCACCAAAAATTTCTTCTCATATCGAGACAGAAGAAATCGCCACACTTCCCATTGAAGGAAACCGCAAGCTGGGCCCCAGTGACGAGCGACATAACCCACTGTCTGAACGATGGACCAAAAGCAAGACGGGTGAGGAGGTCAGAAAGGAACTCCCAACTGACCGAGTCAAAGACTTTAGAGATGTCCAACTTAATGATGAATGAAGGAAGCCGTAGACTGTAAAGGGAGTGAACGACCTCATTGGTCAGGACAACCGCGTCCTACAGACGCCGACCCTTGATGAAAGCAACCTGGAAGGGGCTAATGTTTCCGTGATAACCTGAAAGCAGCCCACCTACCATTGACGGCTCGAGCCCACCAAATAGGGACGGTGGCCACAAAGGATTCATCTCGGAGCCACCAAAGCTCAAAACGGAATCTGGCGGGCCCACTACCAGCTCTACCCCAATGAAGGGAAAGAAGCAGCGAGGCGTGATCAGACAAGTGCCTCAGACCAAGATCCAAGGAGGACGAAGGAAAAGCAGAGAACAACTCAGGCGAGAGGAAGATACGATCCAACCTACGAAGGATCGGAGGGTTCCTATTGTTGGACCAAGTAAACGTACCATTAGTCGACGGCACGTCAAAAAGACCGAACTCGTCAACGAACGATCGGAAAGCCGACATAGACTGGCCAAAAGAGACCGGGGAGGACGAGTCTGCAGGACTAAGCAAACAGTTGAAGTCTCCTGCCAGCAGCCAAGGAGAAGCTGCAAGCTGGCGAACCTGATGCAGCTCAGCCCACAGCTGCCCACGCAAAGCCCCAACGCAAGGGCCATAAATAGCAGTAACTAAGACCGGGCCATTGGGCCAGAATCCGCTGAGAGAAGGAGATAGAGTACCTACCGATATGCACAACGGCCCCTGTAAGGGGTGGCGACCAAGCCAGCAGGATGCCGCCAGCAGTTCCGTTAGCTGGAAGGAACCCGAAGGACGGTTGACGCATCAAAGTACGAACACAAGCGTGGGAGACGACAGACATCTTGGTCTCGACCACGATAAGCACCGAAGGTCCATTCTGACGGACCCAAGAAGAGAGATATCTACGCCGATAGGGGACACTGAGGCCCTGCACATTCCAACATGCAACCCTCATGGGGAAACCACGTGAGACGACGTACGTCTGGCCGCCGTGGCGGCACCAGGAGGGAGGATGGAGGCTGCGGAAGCACCAATCCTACGCAATTCCCGCCGCAACCTGGCAAGGCTGGAGCGGGAGATCGGTGCCACAACGGCAACAAAAGAGAAACGCAACAAGTCAAGTTGTTCCTGCGGAAGAGAGACCTTAAGAGTGGCCAGCGCATCTGGGAGGGAGATGCCCAACTCAGCATCCAACAAGGGGGCAACAGGCAGCAACCCATCGAGCAGAGAGTGATAAACAACTGGTCTGGTGGTGGCACCAGACAACTGAGCAGGGGAGGACGGGGGGGTACAAGCGGACACAAGATAAGACCTTAGGGCGGGGGGAAAGGAGTCAACACAAGGGATGTGGGGGAGGGCATGGCTAACAGGTGGGAGAGGTAGGCTGGCGAGGTAGTGAGGAGAGCCGCGACTGAGTCTAGGAAGCTGAATATGCAAGGAAGGCAAGTCGGTGCAAAAGCTACTGTCAAAAGAAATAGAAGTTACCGAGAGCAGATGGGCAAAGGAGGAGGTCCTGGGTGTAAGGGGGGGCATAGGGGGGCCAGTAACTAAAGTAAAGAGCAACATAAAGGCAACAGAGGGAAAAAAGCTTACTGGGGGTGCCAGAACGCCAAAGGCCAAAACAACGGAGGCCACAGTCGAACAAGAGCGAGCAACAACAGATACCTCAAAGGGTGGACTCCCAGCAGACAGGCACGAGGCGGACTCGCGCGGAGCCCCAGCTCGCAAAGCAGGAAAAAGAAGAGGCAAGCAGGGTACCTAAGGGGAGCGCGGCAGAGAGCAGGCTAGACTCCTACGCTGAGGAGAGGCAGACGCTCACGGAGAGGGAAGCAAGGGCGGAAGCCGCGAAGGCGGGAGTTCAACCACCGAAGAGCACTGGTGTGGCGGACCACATGGGCTGAAGATCTGCGGAACCTCAGGGGAGCGCGACAGGGAGAAGGCAGGACTCCATCGCGGAGGTGAGGCTGGCTTTCTCAGTGAGGGAAGCAACGGTGGGAGCTGTGAAGGCAGGAGCTTGACCATCGAAGGGCACTGATGCGGCATACCACCTGGGCTGAGGATCTGCGGGACCTCGTGTACCAGGACCAGCAGGCCCAGGCCAAGGAAGTCTGATGGAGCCAAAAAAAATCACACGAGCATCCAAAGAAGGCGACCAAGGTACAACTGGCATAAGAACCTGGACCCAGAAGGAAGAAGCAACCGCTGCAAAGCCATGCTGCCGACCAAAAAGGCGACGATCATTCTGACAAGCAGGAAAACGACAGCGGGAACACATGACGGCTCGACGGCCGTTCAAGGAAGCACACCTCTGACACCACCACTGGCCCCATCTGACGCGTATGGAAGCGACAGACCGAAGGAGGTGATGAAGCCTGGAAGTGCGCCGAGAAGAGGGGACACACCAAGGCGAGGAGGCCGGCCTACCAACAGAGACCACCTTGGGGAGCCTCGGTCGCAAGGAACAATCACCCATCTGCAAAAGGAGAAAGCAACACCATGCAGGGGGGAGGAAAGCCGAGAGGAGGCTACGAGCATCTTGCAGCTGAAGTGAGCCGGTGAAAACACAATTGAAGATGGTAGACTGCCAACTGAAAGACGACGTCATAGCCTGGCGAACACCCTCAGGCGAGCAAAGAAAACTGATTGCAGCACGACAAAGCAAACGATTAAGGGGAAGGGGGTTACCCGGCCTAATACCACAAAGACTGGGTCCCCCAACCCAAGCCCCCGGCGGTGGTCGCAAAGGTGGAGGAGGAGGAAGGGCAGCCATGACATCAACACCATGCAAGAGCAAAGTGGTCGGTCCAAAGCACCGATGCCACTCTCACGTGTGTGCCCACCCACTGCCAAGGGCAGCTGCGTCGGACCCGCTCAAAGCCTAAGCTGAGCACGGCCCCGCAGGCTGGTGAGACACAACTTAGCACAACGTGAGAGGTAGACACCTAAGGAAGACCAAACCACACACAAAATGCCCATAAGCTCTAATGGGCAAAACATCGAACAATTACCGCTCAGCCTCAAGGAGTGGAGAAAAGCCCCCAAGCGAAAGACCCTCCGTGATCACAGCAAGAGGCACCCCATGCCACGCCACAGGAACGCAGGCAGGGAGTGAGCGGACGGAGGGGCAGGCGAGAGAGGCTGAAACGGGGCAGGCCGGAAGTGAGTGAACGGGCGGGCGAGGCAGAGTGCAGGGGATGGGCAGAGGGCAGACAGAGAGAGCGGGGGAAGAGCAGGGAGAGGGAGAGGGAGACGGGCGGTGGGAGCAGGGGAACAGTGGGGGCAGACGGGCGGCAAGCGAGAGAGGAGGCCCGTCGGGCGGCGAGCGAGAGAGGAGGGCCGTCGGGCGGCGAGGATGGGCGGGCGAAACTAGGGAGACGGGCGGGCGGTGGGGCCGACGGACAGACGCGCGGTGGGGGCAGACGGGCGGGCAGGCGGTGGGGGCAGTGGGGCCGACGGAGAGACGGAGCGAGAGAGAGCAGAGTGGGCAGGCGGGCGGACGGGCGGGCGAACGGACGGGCGGGCGGACGGGCGGGCGAACGGGAGAGGAGAGAGAGAGAGAGAGAGAGAAGTCTTATATACACACTGTACATGAAGATGCATGAAAGGGACTTTAAACCAAAGAGAGAGACTGAGAGAGAAAGATTGGGCGCTTGCGCTATACTTGGTGCTATAGCGCCAGGTCGCTCCCCTGGCAGTGCACAGATTCACAATGCCTGGTGCAAAAGCACCATGAAGCTATGGCCGTGTGTCGTGTCCTGACTAGGCCCGACCAGGCAGCAAGGTCTGCCCCCATTAGTCCATTCTTGAGCCAATGAGAGGGGGTTTTGCCTCCTTGAACTCTCTATGTGGGGTTCACCTAAAAAATTATTTTTTGTATTTTTTAAATGTATATATGAAATGGCAAAATGGTCCTTTTTGTTTAAAACATGTTCGGCTTCAATTTGGGTCATTTCTATCGATGCCCAAGGCTCATATCAAGAGTTACGAGTGTTTTGCACTTATACAATTATTTTCAAAGTTTTCGACCCAAGCTTCAGATGAAAAACAAAAGAGGGGTTCGTCATGCACACTCGATGCTTAAAGGCGCCGAATCTTGTTATTTTGATCTTGACTTGACCTGATATTTTGAATTGAAATTCTCAATTTGGATGGGGAACTTTGGTTTTTGGATCTAATCTGGATGAGAGGGTGGTTTTATGGATCCATTTTCCTAACTCCGACTTGATTTGGCTGGTTGGGTTCAATTATGGATTTTGGATTTGTATTTCAAATGGAGTAATTTTGGTCTAAGATGTAGTTTCCGATCTAAATCTGGCTCTCGTGTTGATTGGATTTAAAGCATGCATTTGGATTCAGATATGGGTCAAAAGTCTGTTTTGGGTATAGGTCAAGATTTTGATTTAGATTTGGATCTAGAGGTCTGTTTTGGATCTAGGGTCATGTTTTGGATTTAGATTTGGATCTAGAGGTCTGTTTTGGATCTAGGGTCAAGTTTTGGATTTAGACTTGGATCTAGAGTCTGTTTTGGATCTAGGGTCAAGTTTTGAATTTGGATTTGGATCTAGGGGTCAAGTTTGGGGTGAGATTGGGCATACGGTCCAAAATTAGATCCAAATCGCTGGAAGAATGTTTGAAAAACGGTGTACGGTCCTACAAAAAATTAGGATGATAACACGTGCATTCCAATATTCAAAGAAGTACTGCATCAGCTTTTCCACAACATATTTTCATTGCAACCCTTCATGCTTGTTCTCTCTCTCTCTCTCTCTCTCTCTCTCACACACACACACACACACACACACACATATATATGACTGGTTTGAAGTCAAAATTCATGATCGACGCCTCAGCTTTAGCCCACCTCTCTTTTTTTTACCTTCAAACAAGACCCCATGCCTACCTATATATGTAGTTTTAAACCAACATGATGCTTAGTCCAAATTGACGTCGTTGAAAAGGTCAGACAAACAATTAGCACACCAATGTCTATGCTTTATATACGTGTACTCTAGCTAGTGACCCATCACAGTTACTTCGAAGAAACTGCCTTTATTTCATTTCATTACACAAAGTGCTCGGTGGGTCGCCTAAAATTGCATGGAAGAACCTCACTTTCACTCAGAGGGGTTAGTTTGTATTGCTTTCTTACTGTACAAAGTACCCCCAACCGCTTATATCTAAAGTTAGAAAACTATTATATCCAATCATGATCATCATATATGGATGGATCGGCCACCATTACCAGTCAGACATGATTGAGACACTGCCCAGCCAAGTCAAAATGGTCGAACCCCTTTGTAGCCCTTCCCTTACTCACACTTAAATTATGTAAGTTTCAAACACATATAAAATCTCATTGGGAGTTTGAGGCTTTTGCTATTTTCCGATCACTTCTGACGTGTTTCCCGATGTCCTTACCAACTTTTGATTTCATTTATCCCAAGATGAGTGGGACCTGGTAAGCATACATGCAATGGTGGAGCCACATATTTTTGGCCAGAGGAGCCCTTGTTACTTGTTAGGGTGAACAAGGTGGACAGGTTCATCGTTCCACATAATATATATATATTATAAGTGAAAACTAATCAAGTTTTTTTATATAAATAAAGCAAATTTTGTGTGCTGCTGTCCATAATTACCCACAACAGGCACACCATGGCTTTGCCACTACACACATCACATTCAATAAGTCAAGTAAAACCACCTCCCTAACTCGTCATTGTGTTGGTTCTGTTGACGGTACCAAAGTAGGCGAACCTGGTTATGTGCACCTGCATGTGCATTGTGCAGGACATATCTTTCTTAGGAGTGCACATCGGGGACATGTGTCATGCATTGAGAGCTTTGCATGGTGCATGGTGCACTCAGTGTACATAACCACTTCTGGACAATCTCTTATGTTCTGCTAATGCCAGAAGGACCAAATGGAATATAAGATTGCCCATGACGACATAAAGCAATTCAAATAAACCAAAGTGGTATCGTTGTCCCCCTCTCCCCTCTATTTCTATGTCGACATTCATCCTAAGTCATGATAGTGCTAAATGTTAGGTTGTGTGGATCTCCTAGGTTTATTTAAAGAACCAACTTCACTAGATGCGAGAAAGCATACTACATCTCGATGGAGTTACATCTCCATCCTCGCAACAAGCTTCTATTCTTCATCCTCCTCCTAGCGTTTCCACTCAATGTTCTTGCATTAGGTTGTCACTCACAAGATGTGTCTGGATGCAGAGACGCGCGCACTGCCCTCAAGCTGAAGCTAGGCAGCATAGCGATCATACTTGTTGCAGGTGCAATCGGGGTGTCTCTGCCGATTCTGGGGAGGACTATCCACGCCGTTCAACCGGAAAGTGATGCCTTCTTCGTGATAAAGGCATTTGCCGCCGGCATAATTCTCGGTGTCGCATGCATCCATATTCTTCCTAATGCCTATCACAGTCTAGGATCCGCTTGCTTGAATGGGAAGTTCAATCTTGCGGGTTTCATTTTGATGATAGCCATGGTAGCAACGCTCATGATCGACACATTCGCTACGAGCTATTACAAGAGATTGGAATTAGCCAAGGCTAAGCCAGTTGGGGAAGAAGACCTAGAGAACACCGATGGTGGAGCAAATGAAACGAGTGCTCATACACATGCCGGTCACGGCCACGCCCATCGGCCGGCGGCGCAGCTGCTGGATCAGACATCGCAACTCACTCGTCATCGTGTTATTTCTCAGGCATGCACTTAACTTACATATTCGTTATATGTCTGTATTTGCAATATTTTGATCAAGATCAAGTGAAGTTGCACATGCTTATCTGATTGCATGAATATCACTTCATCTGCGTCCGCGAATTAAGTGCGCCCACGCAGACACACAAGCATGTGATTACCACACACTTGATTCTAACAGTCCAACTTCATATATTGATATTTTAAATTAGCAACAGGCGGGTACTAGATCTTATAATAATATGTCGATCCTTCCAACATATTTGGTCCCAACATGACAACATTATTTTCTAGCTATAAGTCCGCTGAATTCAGAACTTACCATTTTTCTTTAAGCTTTTGAAAAAATATAATTCTATCAATACCCCGCTTCATAATCAGTTGATCAGATCCAAAGGTTTTTCTTTCATCAGGTACTTCACATTTCATTAACAATATCAAATGGGATGGTAGGAGATGTATGTATTGGATATATAGAAAAATTGAAATCATCCAGCCGACGTCTATTGCCGGATGAGTATTTTTAATTTTGATGCTAACATTTGTTGCAAGTAGTGCATTCCGTGGCTAGAAACTGTAGCCAATGATTCTACAGTTGCGGAATGCATCATTTGCAACACTCTTAGTGTTACAAAATTTCAATGAACATTGGCCAGCTTATTTCATTTCCTCTCTCTCTACACACACACACACACACACACACACACACACACACACACACACATATATATATATATATATATATATATATATATATATATATATATATATATATATATATATATATATATATATATATATATATATATATATATATATATATATATATGAAAAGCTGATATGTCCCTGCTTTCAAAGATCTCTTATCCTGAGCATTAAAGGCGCCTTGTTAATTAATATCCACTTATTGGTCATTTATGGAGGTGTGGTCAGTGAAGGACCCAATATTTTATGTTAAATTGTGGGGCCACTTAGTTAGTGGGGAGGGATATTGTGGCTACTAAGATTGGAACTCTCCTTTTATATGAGTCCCATGTGCAACACTTACCTTAATTCCTTACCAGGCCATGTATTAATGAATTGTCTCCTTTTTTGAATCTGGTTATATAAGCTGTACTGGCGCAAAAATTTTTGTGGCAGTATGGTTCATGACAAATCTGTCCCTGTTTTGAATAAAAAAGAAACTTTTTATAAAGACAAAAAGGAAATTAAAAAAAAAAAGTGAAAAGATGCAAAAGGGCATTTCAAAAATACCTCCCTTTTTCTTTTGGAGTGCATTTGTTGCATGCACCAAGTGGCGAACGCAACTCAAACTTCTCCTTTTTGGGGTGGAGGTACAACATTCAAGGGCTTTACAAATGTACAATTACTAGATTCTTCCTCAATTTGGGGTAGAATCCTGCCCCATTAAAAACACTTCCCTAGTACCGGAGACTTGGTACTGCTAATTATACCCAAAAGAGACACGAAACTGACTTCTCACTTGTAGGAACAAGCTCATTTCAGTGGAAACTTGAATTTGAGATAATGATTCACTTTAGGATATGTACAAAGCTGAAATATATGAAACGAAAGTCTTGAAGAATTCTGACAACAATTTGTAAATACCTTTCGTGTATGAAGATCTATATGTTGTGTAGCAGAAGCAAAACATATGGATAAAAAATTTCTTGTTCACAGTTGTTTTTCATAGGGTATATGTAATGACCTAACCAATTCCACAGTGGGCTTAGGCACCTGGTCTAAGGGACCCCAACTCACCCCCTAACAGTTTCAGTTTCAACTGAAAAGGACTACGAATCAGGACAACGTACCACTTAACAAACCCCGTTATATGTCTCTCAAGATTCATCACAATCTTAGATATGAGACTAAACTTTTCAAAGTTTGGGTGTTACAATCCCACCACCCCTCCCTCTTAAGGCACACATGTCCACTTGTGTGTGACCCTAGGTCCAAGTGTTGAGCAGACTTTGATACCATTATAGTAATCCAACCTAATCTTCATTTGACTTAGGTACATGGTTTGATGGATTTCAACTTGTCTCTAACAGTTTCATTTTTAACCCGAAAAAAGCTAGAAACTAGGACAATCAACTACATACCAACCCATTTTATAAGTCTCGCAAAATTCTTTACAATGTTAGATACGAGACTAAGGTGTTTAGAGTGAGCTGTTACGGTATATATCAACCTCAATTGTACCACACTCAATCTCGATCATTGATCAATTTGCTTTCTAAGCTTAGGCACGCCATCCATATGCTTAAATATGATGATGATAATGATGATGTACATGTAATTAACTCAATCAGTGAGCTAGAGAGGTTCACAAATAATTTGTAATGGATAGGATGTGACCTTAACTCGTCCCTTTCCGGGCATTATTGTTAGATTTGATAACTTGGCTTCTCGACCAGCTGGCCTGTTTAAATATATTCATAGAAATTTTGTATCAAGAACTCAGTAGTTTATCAAAAAAGTTGTTCAAAGAATAAAAAATTGCCTCTCTAGGTTTTTGGGTGAAAGAAAATGATAATTAAAAGGCCATTTAGTAGCAATAACATATTGTTAGTGTCCCATGAATGATCAGCCACAAAAATAGCACAAATTTATGACACACTTTAACAAATGTTCCATGAATCAGATTTACTTTCTAGTGTAGATTCATAGGATAATCACAAACAGGGGCTAATGTGACATCTTATGGGAAAACAATCAAATAATCAAGCAATTTTGTTACTTAGATGAAAATTAATTGATAGTTAGAATTTTACTGTATAATTGCCATGAACACTAGTTAAAATAAAACATGCATGCATTTATAAAAAGGTAGACTTTATAGAATATAGAGCAGCTACTTTCAAGCGTATGTATAAAGTTAGATTCTACATACAGTAGCGCCTGATCCAGACGGATGAAGTCCCTGCATATATACCTTTTGTCCCCATAACCGTAACCTGGAAACAAACCAACTGCTGTTTGGAGCAGCTTTAAAGAATACTTGCTGTAAATCTGAACTATCTCAATATCCAACATTTGCAGGTTTTGGAGTTGGGCATTCTTGTGCATTCATTGATAATTGGAATTTCCTTGGGTACCTGCAAAAGTCCATGCATCATTAAGCCACTCATGGTTGCATTAAGCTTTCATCAATTCTTTGAAGGATTGGGCCTCAGTGGATGCATTGTTCAGGTAAGTGATAAACAACAATCTCATGTTTTCACGCACGAACAAAAGTAACCAGAGCCTTGACGGTTTTCAAATCATGCAAGGTGACTTATGAACAAAGGGTCCGTGTTTCGAATCCCTGTGGTTACTAGCTCCTGGATGCAAATGGTATGAGGCACTACTGTAAGTCTACTTAGTCCTGAAGCAGATCTTCACCTCAGAAGCAAGGGGGAAAGAGGGGGTTTCGGCCTCTGGCTGGGGCAGTGAAAACAAGAGTAACCAAAACATGCAACCAAGACAGCCGCTTTTCTCTCATAAAATTGTGCACTCATGTGTCCCAAAACTCACGAAGACAACAGCCTTCTCTGATTCATTCTGGCATATTCCTGAAGGGTACTTTTGGTAGTAAAGTTACGTTTGAGCCATAGAATGCATATACACTAATATTTCTATGTTTCTGAAGGTCCTTTCACATTGATAATAGTTGACTATGTAGCTTGCGCTCATAGATGTATGCCCATGTCCATGTGTGCATGTGAGGCTACATGAGTGCGTATAAGCACCTATGATATTTTAAACAAATCTAACTTGCAGGTAGGAGAAAAGAAAAGTAATCTTTTGAACATTTTTTAAATAATACATTCGTTTACAGATTTTTCGAACCATTCTTAGACTAAGTGCCTCATAGTCGTTCCATCAAAAGTTTTAATTTCATCACGTAATCAATGAAGGAGGTTAAAGACACTAATGTTGTTCTCTTAATTTTAGATAAAGTCGTGTATATGGTAGGTCAGGTATTTGGTGGTCAGATACACGGAGACAAGGTATACGCACTACCAGAGGTTATCATGTTTCCAAAAGAACACATACGCTGCTCTTGTTTCGTGCATCGCCAATCAATTTAGATTGAGATTTCATTCTTTTGATTTTCTCCTTTTAAATTTTATTACAAAATGAAGATAACTGCTCTTCTTGCTAGGCAATCAACCTATATGAAATTTAGTACGTTTTTCAATTTTCATGGAAAATATAACCAGACAAACATGATCTATAGGGGATTCATCCACCATTTTTGAATTGTTAATATGCATGAGCATGTTTTACTTGTTTCTCAATACAAACACTTTGTGCACGATATGCTGTTTCCTTATAAGCTCAAGTACCAATTAGGGGGCAGCGTCTGGCTAAAGGTCACTGAGCATAATTAAAATTTTAAATTTTATGGGGCACCAACATTTAAATGAAAAAAACTACTTAGAAATATTAATAGAAAAAGGGGGTCTATGTGCACAGTTTCCCACACGTAGCTCACACCTGCTTTGCGCCTGGTACAGATGACTTGTCAGCTCAAGAAAACATTCGAAACTGTTTGAATTAATTTTCATAATATGGTTTCTTAACACCCTTCTTACTTACCTTTTTTCTATAGATCAACACTTTTCATCCTTGTTAAACTGAACCTTGGGCCTTGCACAGGCAAAATTCAGGAATGCAGCGACAGTTACAATGGCCATCTTCTTCTCCCTGACCACGCCCCTAGGAGTAGCTGTTGGAGCAGGAATTTCATCTGTGTATGATGAGAACAGCACAACTGCTCTAATTGTTGAAGGGGTTCTCAACTCTGCTGCCGCCGGCATTCTTGTCTATATGGCCCTTGTAGACATATTGGCAGCTGATCTTATGCACCCCAAGATGCAGAGCTGCATGAAGCTTCAAATCAAAGCCAACTTCTTCCTTCTCCTTGGAGTCAGCTTGATGTCTATTTTGGCCAAGTGGGCATGAAGGAGGAAGTTGTCATGGGGAAAGTTGGTTCCACAGCTGAAGAAGAAGGGGATTTGGTCCGAATATGCAGTCTTTGTAGGTTAACAATGAAATCATGGCTGCTCTACGTACGTCAGTTAAGTAGGTTTATGTGTGACTGCTTGATTAATGTCTCGAACTACAAGGTGTGGTGTGCTTTTGTTAAGGAGAAGCTTTGTTTGTAGTTGGTATGTTACTGTTTGATATTCTTGTTGAAGAGAAACCTTGATATTGTAAATGTGATTTGCATCCGGGATGAGGTAAGTCATGGACCAATCTATATGCAATGCTAAAAAAGGATGGGAATATCCAAAATTAGCTAAAGATTCATGAGAAAAAGTGGCAAGTTAAGAAAGATAAATGCAAAAATCGACCCTTAGACGATCTCTAGAGCTTTCCCCACTTGAAAAGTATTTTGAGTCTTGTTTTTGAAAAGAATTTCAAAATAAAAACATTCTTTAATGTCACATCGGAGACTTAGCTTAGCTTTTACATGAACCCAAGCTCTCTAGCCTATATAAAAAAATGGAAGTTAAAAATGCACCAAGCAATCTTTTGATTTAATTTTTGTATATGTATATATGTACATAAATATCTCTCTAGAGCTTTCCCCACTTGAAAAGTATTTTGAGTCTTGTTTTTGAAAAGAATTTCAAAATAAAAACATTCTTTAATGTCACATCAGAGACTTAGCTAAGCTTTTACATGAACCCAAGCTCTCCAGCCTATATAAAAAAATGGAAGTTAAAAATGCACCAAGCAATCTTTTGATTTAATTTTTGTATATGTATATATGTACATAAATATCTCTGTCTATCTTTTCCTCTTTCATTTAACATCTACTTTCCTATATATATATATATATATATATATATATAATACATGTAAAATCTTCTTTTCTCTCTATTTTTCTCTTTGATTTAAGATATTCCTTTTATAAAGTTTTATATATGTAACTATACATATACATTTATACATGCATCTTTCTCTCTTTTTAATAATTTTTCTTTCTTTCTTTTCGAAATCTCTTTCTATTTCTCTCTCTATATTTTGATTGGTTTAAAATCATTTTTACAAACGTCCACATATGTAAATGCATGTATGTATATGTATACGTCTGTGTATATCATTTTCTAAAATCATTTCTTCTTGTTCTTTGTTTTATTAACCCAAATATCTCTTTTTTAAGACCTAAAATTTTAATTTTCATTTATCGACTTCATTAAGACCAAAACTCAAGTAGTGACCAAATGTTGGAATCATACATGATGGTCTACAACTCCATTTCAATTTCAAAAACTTTTCTTTCTTTACAAGAATATTTATGATAAAATGATAGAAAATATCTAAGAAAATGTAAGAAACTTGAATGTATATGATGGTAGGAATACTCCTAGATAAATGTTATGATAGGAATGGACGATTTCTTTCAATCATATATACACACAAACACATAAACAATGGTTTCAACATGCACTTTGTGGACTAGTTTAGGGTTGACTTTTAATTGTGCTTCTTTCACCAACATATCGAAGGTTATAATGTCTATATATATTTTATGTTCTCAATTTCTTTAGATAAATATTATATGTTCTATGTTCTCAACATTATTTCATGTTTAGTCTCCTAGTTGGAAGATTTAAGAGTTCTGGCTTTGTTACATATTTTTATTATTCCACCTTAAAAAAATTCATTTATGATGATCTCGTTGAATTAGTTAGACAAGCAAACTCTTCTTGAAACACCATGAGTTAGTTTCCCTGTCAACAAATGAGAAACTCTTAAAACAGGTTGGCTTAGACTACCTTGAGTCCTTCAGAACAGACCTTGTTCTGGCCTGTGCTAGAAGCTGTTGAATGGAACAACATACATTGTTATGTTTTATGTCAATTTTTTTTACTATTTTCTTCCTTGTTTACATTTCCAGTTTTTCAATTTGTTTTTTTACCATTAAAGATCATAGGTCATTATTGTAACACATTGGCACAATGCTTCAAACTAAGGGATTTGAAACTCAAGTATTTGTTATTCCATAAAACAACTTGAACAACTTTTCCATCGAACACCTTCAATCTGCATCTTCCTTCAAAGTTGAAACAACTTTACATTTGGGAGCTATGTCACATAGGTATAAGTACGAGTGGTCGTGCGGGTACAGACCATTTTCAAAAAACTTAAGTGCAGGGTTATGGCCGCACACACACACACACACACACACACACACACACACACACATATATAGGAGTTCAAACAAATAGAATAGCATATTCATAAATCATGATCCAAAATTTATAATACAACTAAACAGAGTATGAAAGTAATTAATATACAAAATATATCAACTTTATATTGCATGATCAAGATTAGAAGCTACAAAAGGTTCGGTAAGGTCCATATTAAGAGCATGCAAGTCATCTTCTCCTTCAAGTTCTATGTCAATATCCTTTGGATAACATCCCAATATTTGGATGATCCTGAACTGCAAGTTGCAACACCATCATAATATGATTTAAGTTAATATTAACTTCATACAACCAATATAATATACAAAGGTAGACATATCAAAGATAAAAAAGAAAGCAATACATGTAATCATTTGAAGCACATGAAAGTAATCTTAGGTTGGAGTTGACATAAGCTAAATCTTCTACTTGATTACTAGTTAGCTTATTTATCTTGATGTTGTAAATTTGAGAATAAGTGCTCTAGTTTCTTTCACGACATGAAGAAGTTGCAGACTGAGATAATAACTTCAACACAAGCTATTGGAGATTTTGTGGTGATGCTCTACATAACCACCAATTAATAGGATTTTCTTAATCTCTTGCCATTGCAGCTTGTAATGAATCACTTCTTCCACCAGAGAAGCTCGCGAACTCATTATTTATTATCCTCAATCGATGGAAACCAAAAAAATAGTCTTCTCAAACATATCTCCCTATTGTTTGATATTCCTGACAAGTGACACTGAAAAATTTTCGGTGACATTCTTCCAACACCATAAATGATGTCTATTTACGGCATCTCAGCAACTTATGTCACTAAAGGGATTTACCATCGTGACATCCTCTAGCGTTTTTAAAGAATTCCTACGTAAGCCATTGAAAGCCTTTAGTGGCACACTAAAAACACCACTAAAGATTATATATCTTGTAGTGTTAAGATAATGGAAGGTTTTGAATTCAGCCCTATTGGTGTCATGGTTCAATTGTGATAAAAGAATGCTTTAAGGATTGTCGTAGCCATCTTTGGAGATCTCAATTAGAGTTGTTGACATGTACTTAAGAATGTCAATATATCCAATTTGAATTGGATATCTGATCGAACCAATCTGAAAAAATCGGATATGGAAAAAATATTTAATATCCAATTAAGAAATTGGATTGGATTCGGATTTAATAGATGAAATCTGATCGTATTCAGATTCGGATATACATGAATATCCGATCGGATTTAGATATAGATTCAGATTAGATTCATTTTTAGACAAATATCATGTATCTAAAGCTACTAAATTTCGAAAATTGGCAAAATCTGGTTCAAAATTCGGATTTGGATTCGGATATACATATAAACACTGGATTTGGATCGGATTTGGATTGTAAAATCGAACTCCGGATTTAGTTTCAGATATGACTTTTCTTTGTTCAAATTTGAATCTGAATATGTGAATATATGAAAAAATGGATGTGATTAAGGATACATCCGATCCATTGACGTCCACACATGTACGGCTTAGTATTGGGACCTTCATTAGAGTTGATTTTAATGGTTGGGGATGGAATTTAATTAGGTGGTGACCATTTAAATCTAATTTCTATATATGAATTTTTGAGGCTGTTATTAAAGACAGCTGCGAAATATGTTGGTCAACACTTAAGGTCCTCAATAACATTGTTTTAGAAAAGGAAAACAGAAGTTACGAGGTTACCTTGATCAAGATGAATGTTGGCTTGTTGCTGAATCAATAGAGGGATTTAGTGGCCACCATAGCTTAGTAATTATATTAGAGTGTGAAATTTATGAAGATATATCTATATATATTAATATTGTTGGCTTCCATAGCTAGATCGGAATTCGGGCACACTTGAAGACATGCACAGACATAGTACTAAGTGGGAATGCTCTGTCTTTTTTTTTTTCTTTTTGCGAGCATATATATATATATATATATATATATATATATATATATATATATATATATATATATATATATATATAATATAAGAAAGATTCACTATGATGTTGAGTAACTTCTATAAGATTCACAAAAAATAAGCGATACTAATTCCTAAATATGTTGTTATGTTGCATATATGTGTGCTCACAGCATATCTTTGACATAATCTTATAGGGGGGGTTAGTATGCCTGTTGATATGAAATGAAAATCCTGTGCTAAAAAGAGAGAGCAAAATAGTTATGGAAAAAACTGCTAACACTACTTAGGGTTTTTTGGAGATGAATACATATTAAAACTCTCAACACGCCTTGGAGTCTAGAAGCTAGAGGTAAAATTATCACTAGCCACGGGGTTACAAAATAAATGAATAACTCAAAAATAGAAATTCTATTACTATGAGTAAAACACCTCCTTAAATTTTGGAATACGCTAAATGAAAGAAAGAATCTAAAACAACTAAGTACCAGTTGAAAAACAAATAAGGCTAAGCTGAAAATGAGGTGACTGTTGAACATTGATTAAATGTTGCTTCATTGCATGACTTATGTCTACTTTTGTTTAGTAATGCATTTATTGTATTTAAGACTATTTTATGCTACATGCTCATTGGGTCTGTAGGACCAACGATTTATGTGTCCTTCTTTTTTAGTGAAACAGGATAGGACCCCAAGCTGGCAGTGGAGCATGTACGAGTAGATCAGCCTTTCAGTAGTATGTAGTAGATAGATGTACAATTTGTTCATTTTTGTTTCGTTCTTGCACGACATGTATAGGAACGTGTAGTCCCCTGTCAGAGAGAACTAGTGGGTTATATGTCTCATTTTGCTAATGAATGCAAGATTCCATTACATTTAACATTTTTTTGTTCCATGTTACCATTAGAAATTCAAAATTCTGTTGCATTTTCAGTCAGATTGTGAAGCCTATAGTGTAAGTATAGGTTTCTCCTTGCTCCCTGAGTGAGGGGGTAACAGATATAGTGAGAGCAAAGCACAACCTTGAAAAAAACAAATACCTCGATAAACACACAACGAGAGAGAGAGAGAAGCCTCACAAGATCATTTGCAAGCATGTTGAGTGACGCCAGAAAGTCGAAGCAAACTAGCATCTAGTTGAGATCTATGTCACCATGGTACACCATTTTGGCTCGCGTACCGGTACCGGTATGCCGGTATGGCAGTACCAGTACATCGGTACGTGATGGTATGTTTGGATCTAGTTTCGGGTTGGAACTAGATTCAAACCATATCATAATGAAAAAAACAAACGTGCATCATCTTCTCCGTTCTCCCTCTCTGCCTCTCGAGCGTTCCAACAGCGGCTGTTTGGAGGTTCTCAACTTCTCATTTGTTGGGCAGCGGCGGCGGCAGACAGTGATCGGCGATGGCCGACGGATGACCGGTTGACAGCGACGGTTTTCCTGCAGCTGTTTTGGGAGAGGAGGAAGGAAGGTGGGGAGGAAGAGGGCTGCGTGGTTGGGAGAGGATGAAGGAAGGTGGGGAGGAAGAGGGCTGCCTGGTTGGGAGACGAGGAAGGAAGGTGGGGAGGAAGAGGGAGACAGGGCAGCTGCGTTGGGGCGATCTGGTGCTTAGTATCAATGTACGAGAATTGGGAAGGGTTTAGGGTTTCATTAACATACACCTCATCTTTTGATTTTTTTTATTTTTTTTTAATGTTTCTTTATCATATGAGATTGGATGTAGGGAACTATGAAAGGAATTTTGTGTTATTGATGTGATGATATTATCATTTTTTCTTTCAAAATTTATAATTTTTTTAATTAAAAAAATAAATATTTTTGCCATACCATGTACCAAGATTAACAAAAACGCCGTACCGGTACCCATTTTCCCATGCCCATACCATTACCCGTACCGGTACCGCGGTGACATTGGTTGAGATAGTTCATTAGTGCTCCAAATTCTCTGCATCCACAAAAGTGAACTCTCCACAATAACAAGTATTTAGAACCTAACGAAGACGTGGACCATAAGAATTTTGGCATGTCATCTATATTGCATCAAGAAGGTAAAACAACATATGGAAGCAGGAGGAAAGAACAAGGAAGAGAGTCTTAGCATGACAGATCAAACGGACGTCCAAATTGGAGTTGATTATGGTGGACAAAAACGTGCTGATGAAAATGAAAAGAACTTTGAGGAAAGTAGCAATCAAGGATCCCTTGATTATAGTAACAAGAAAAGAGAAACTGTCAAACCAGCAAAGGAAATTCAATCCCAACGCATGGATCAATCTATTTGTAAATCAAAGGAAAGATATCTTTCCAAGAGTGGCTCGATGTAACATTTCTTATATATATTAGTGGAACCTCACCTAATAGATATGAAGGTGAGAGAGGATTGTCGTGGATGTAGGAGGACAACACTCCGAACCACGTTAAATCATGAGTGACTTATATTTTTTGCCTATGTGTGAATTCTAACATGGTATCAGAGCCATGTATGTGAGTTTTTTTTTTTACAAATCCAAGGAACGTGCGCTGGAAGAGCCTAGACATTCAGGCCATTACACGCTGTCACTGGATGATTTTCTGATCAGACCATAAAATCCGGTGCCTAGAGGCAGATCGGATCACGGTGACTAGTCCATTACCTTCCTCACATCTGAGGAATCATTCTGGTGTATTTTGATGCCAAGCAGAGCAGCATTGAGGGAGAAACAAATCACTGAATCGGGTGATTTTGTTTCAAAGAAGAAGCAGAACAGACTGCTGTCCACCACGAACCGGCCACGAATTTGGTCGGCGTTGTCAGCTCCGGCGACGGTAAGGGTCGAGCAAGGGTTCGTTGGAATCGTCTACATTTGAAGAATCTCCCGACAAAATTTCAGATTTTTTGGAATAGGCATTGATGAGATATGATTTTTTGAACAACCTACTGTTGCTGTTCCAAGAACCGGTAGACAGTGCATTTCCAGAAAGCTGGCGTGATTTCCTTGGAGGCTCGTTTTTTCAAGGAAAATGAATTAGAGGTCGAGTAAGGTGGCGTTGGATTCAGGCGGATGTCTAGTATTTTTTGACAAAATTTCAGAATTTTTGGATGATTCTGTGAGGAGCTATAATTTTTGCAAGTACCGCAGGTTTGTGGAGTTCTCTGCCCCTGTTTTCTTCCCATTTCTGCTTAAGAATTGAGAATAGCGTCATTCTGTTCTGGTGGCTTCAGCTTGATATTGTTACCTACGGTTAGTGCTCGTTTCTTTTCATTAGCCGGCTTTCTCTCCTTGGTTCCTCATGGAATCGATCGGAAATCCAACAGGGATGCCATTACAAGGTACTACTTCGCCCTTATTGTCTGCACCAACCACTCTACAACAATATTTGAACATCAAGTTGACTGCGGATAATTTTTTACTGTGGGAATCGCAATTTGTGCCTTTGCTTTATTCATATGATTTGCTTGGGTTCATCGATGGTTCTAAACCATGTCCGAACCAATATATCACTAGCAGTGATGGGAATTCTCAATCGATTAACCTTGACTATGTGACGTGGATGAGGCAAGATCAACTTCTATTAAGTTGTATTATCTCCTCATTGTCTGAAACTGTTCTTGCGCAAGTAGTTGGGCTTAAGACGTCATATGCAGTATGGACTGCTCTTAAAAAGTCCTATGCTGCCCACTCTCGCTCAAGAAACATGCAACTCAAGGAACAACTACAAGGTCTTAGTAAAGGGAATTTAACTATGGACGACTATTTCTATAAAGCCAAGATGTTGGCTCACCAACTCGCCGTTGCTTCAAAACCAGTAGAAGAGGAAGATTTAATCATGCATATCTTGAGAGGACTTCCTCGTGAATACTCAGCCTTCAAAACATCTCTGACCACTCATACAGATTCGATATCGCTTAGTGATTTGCACGGGCTTCTTCTCACACAAGAGACACAACTTAAAGAACAAGATCTGGATCATGAAACTTTTACTCCTACTGCTCATTATGCCCAACCATATTCAGCTGGAAGGGAAAATTTTAGACAGCCCTCAACGCTTCATAGAGGCCGTGGGTGGGGCCGAGGCAGACCTGATTTCGGACGTGGCAGATCTGATTACAGTGGAAGAAATCGTATTATCTGTCAGTTTTGTGATAAAATGGGTCATAGTGTCAAGAACTACTTTTAAATAGCAAGAAAAGATCACACTGGAGCAGCAACTATCAACTCGAATGTGTCATCATCCTCAAATGCTCAGGTATATCACTCCTCTCCTCATATGTTAGATGATGCAAATTGGATCCCTGACACAGGAGCAACCCATCACATCACCAATTCTCTTGGATCAATGACAATACATGAACCTTATGAAGGCAACAACACCGTTAAGGTTGGGGATGGATCAGGTGTGTGTATTCAAAATATTGGATCAGCTATTTTTCATCTTCCTAAATCTACTGTTGCTATGCGAGACATTCTTCATGCTCCAAAAATGGTTCATAATCTGTTATCTGTGAATAAATTTTGCAAAGATAATCAAGTTGTGTTTGAATTTTCTGCCAACCATTGTGTGGTGAAGGACCAGCGTACAGGGGTGGTCATCCTACAAGGAAGGAGTAACAATGGCCTCTATCGTCTCCAACTCCCACAACCAGAAAGCAATCAACGTCAAACTGAGAAGGTGGCACTCTATGGAGAACGGACGACTATTAGTAGATGGCATGCTAGACTTGGACACACTGCTTTGAATAATGTTCATTTTATTTTGAGAAAACATAAACTTCCTTTTCAGTGTGATGACAAAAACAATAACTTTTGTGATGCTTGTCAATCTGGAAAATCACATGCTCTTCCTTTTACTCTTTCCGATCACAAAGCCACTAAACCGCTTGAAGTAGTTCACTCGGATATATGGGGTCCTGCTCCCTTGATTAGCAAAGACAGATATCGATACTATGTCTCTTTTATAGATGAATATTCAAAGTTTACATGGATTTATTTTCTAGCATGTAAGTCCGACGTTGAATAGGCTTTTAAAGCATTCAAGGTGAAAGTCGAAAATATTTTTGATTCAAAAATAAAACTTTTTCACTCTGACGGTGGTGGTGAGTATGCATCCCTTAACAAGTTCTTTCAAGATCATGGTATCGAAAGAAAAATTTCATGTCCGCATACACATGAGCAGAATGGCACAGCTGAAAGAAAACATCGCACCCTTGTTGAAACAGGCCTCTCACTTCTTAAACATGGAGGTGTTCCTACAGAATTCTGGACTTATGCATTCAGCATAGCAACATATTTATTGAACTGCATTCCTACAACAGGTCTCAAAGGCAAGTCTCCATTTGAAATTTTATTCCAAATACCTCCAAATGATAAATTCTTGCGAGTGTTTGGTTGTGCCACGTACCCAAACTTACAACCTTATCGCCAGCACAAGCTTCAACCTAAGTCCTCCAAACACGCCTTTCTTGGATACTCAAATGTTCACAAGGGCTATTTATGTTACAATCTCCAAAATTCTAAAATCATTGTTAGCCGAAATGTTGTCTTCAATGAATCGGACTTCCCATTCCTTGACCAACCAAAGCCTTTCTATAATAGCCATAGCCCCACCACACCGATACCCATTTTTTTACCTATACTACCTACCACAACCAACTCTCCCACAAATCACCCAACACCATCATCTCAAACCACCGCTCCACGTGATTCAACTACCACTCCAGCTACACTTCTTATACCAGACAAGTCAGTCATTCCTCCTCCAGTCGTGGCCCCTCTTCGAGCCCATAACATGGTCGCTCGCTCACAAGATGGCACTAGAAGACCGAAATCTGCATTTTCAACAGCCTACCCAATTCCTATTGCTCTTGTCACGCAGTCTTACTCTGACCAGGAACCAAGAACTTATGTTCAAGCCCTCAAAACTGTGCATTGGCAAGAGGCTATGGCAAAGGAGATACAAGCCCTTCATCAAAATGGAACGTGGACTCTCGTTCCACCAGACCGGACCTTTCCCATTATTGGGTGCAAATGGATCTTCAAGATTAAACGTAAAGCTGATGGAACTTTGGAACGCTACAAAGCTCGACTAGTCGCCAAAGGCTATGATCAAATTGAAGGTATTGACTACTTTGAAACATTCAGTCCTGTTGTAAAGCCAGCTACTATACGCACAGTTTTATCTCTTGCTACTTCTCTTTGATGGCCTATAAAACAACTCGATGTCAACAATGCGTTTCTACATGGGGATCTTACTGAAGATGTATATATGGCTCAGCCTCCGGGATTTGAAGATCAACGCCATCCAGGTTATGTGTGCAAACTTCATAAAACACTCTATGGATTAAAACAAGCCCCAAGAGCATGGTATCATCGTCTTAGTCAGTCGCTCCTACATATGGGTTTTAAAATGTCTCATGCGGACAACTCCTTGTTCACCTTAACTACAGGTTAGGTTCGGATTTTTGTCATGGTTTATGTCGATAATATCTTAATTACCGGGAATTCTACTGATCAGGTTACTCAGTTGGTACATTGTCTCAGTGCTGCCTTTTCTCTCAAAGATCTTGGACTTTTACATTATTTCTTGGGTCTTCATGCCATTCCAACGTCAGAAGGATTGTTTCTCTCACAACAAAAGTATATTATTGACATTCTGACTAGAACGAATATGATTGGTGCCAAGCCTATCTCTACACCCCTATCAGCAAACTCCTCACTGACAAAGGTTGGGACACCTTTTTCTGATGCCACTCTATATCGCCAAACTGTTGGGGCTCTACAATATCTCACCATCACTAGGCCTGATCTTTCCTATGCAGTCAATAAAGTGTGTCAATTCATGCACACACCTACAACTGACCACTGGAATGCTGTAAAACGCATTTTACGCTATGCTAAAGCCACCATCCAACATGGCCTTCTTTTCCACCAAAACTCATCAACTCAACTTCATGCTTACTCTGATGCAGACTGGGCTGGCTGCCCAGACGACCGCAAGTCTACTGGGGCCTATGCTATCTTTCTTGGCAGCAATTTGATCTCTTGGAGTTCAAAGAAACAACCTACTGTCGCCCAATCCTGTACTAAAGCTGAGTACCAGGCCGTCGCCAATACCACTGCAGAGGTCGTTTGGCTTAAATACTTGTTACAAGATATGGGCTTCTCTCCTTCCGAACCACCAACACTTTGGTGTGACAACATTAGTACCACCTACATGACGGCGAATCCAGTTCTTCATCAGAAAAGTAAACATATTGAACTAGATGTACACTTTGTTCGAGATCTTGTGGCCCGCAGACAACTCTATGTCAAACACATTCCTGCCTCTCATCAATTGGCGGACCCTCTCACCAAAGCCCTACCTACCGATGCCTTTGTTAGAGGACGGTTCAAACTCAACGTTCGCTCAGGACCATTGAGTTTGAGGGGGGATCTTAGCATGACAGATCAAACGGACGCCCAAATTGGAGTTGATTATGGTGGACAGAAACGTGCTGATGAAAATGGAAAGAACTTTGAGGAAAGTAGCAATCAAGGATCCCTTGATTATAGTAACAAGAAAAGAGAAACTGTCAAACCAGCAAAGGAAATTCAATCCCAATGCATGGATCAATCTATTTGTAAATCAAAGGAAATATATCTTTCCAAGAGTGGCTCGATGTAACATTTCTTATATATATTAGTGGAACCTCACCTAATAGATATGAAGGTGAGAGAGGATTGTCGTGGATGTAGGAGGACAACACTCCGAACCACGTTAAATCATGAGTGACTTATATTTTTTGCCTATGCGTGAATTCTAACAGAGAGCTAGGGCGTTGAGAATGCCAAGACATCAGTGTGAAGATCTGAGTGTCTTCCACTCTGTAACATCTTGAGAGCTCTCCACTCAGCTCCTCCCTCGACCTTTTCTCGATGTCCCTCCCCCTCCCTCTGAAGTCTGAACGAAATAAAATGGTGCGCGAACGAAGTATATATGCTTTGGGGAGAAAATATGTTGCCATTTTTTGCTAACCGACCGTTCCAGCAGGTGGACTAAATTGTTGTAGTGTCGCTGCTTTATCATTATGGTAAGTGGCACTATCAAACATAGGCACTCTTCAATTTGAAGGCCGAATTAACTCAAAATAACTCACTGGACTACATGTGCAAAACTCTTATTGTAGGATCAGGAGATCTTAATTCTATCTTACAAATTCCTCCTGTCCCTAGAATAGCTTTGTCATTGTGGTTATGAAGTATATATGGTGCTTAAGTCACTTATTTGTCTATTCAGGCCTTTAAATATATAGGACAGAGGATGGAAAAGGTACTAGTGCTTGATTAAGCCTTAGCTACCAATTTGTTGTTCCCTCGACATGACAATTGATAGTTTGTGCCATTGATCTTATCTTGATAATTTACATCAATATCAGCATTTTCCGTAAATGTGAACTTGGGCATTCAAGTAGAGTCCAAAGGCTTGATTGTCTCATTATCCAAACATTAGAGGGCAACCATAACCCTTGCCTTAAAAAAGACAGGAGGGCATGCACTATACTGGTGCATGATTTTTCGCGTTTTAGTATGATTAATGACTAAAATACTTTTAGTTCATATTGAAAAGAAAACTTTTTGTAAAAAAAAACATTAAAAATAAAAAAAAGTAAAAAGGCTATGGAGGACATTTTTTTTAATAAATTACCAAAATATTTTTCCCTCCTCTACTGCATCCGTAACTTTCTCTCCACACTCAACCTTTAACCTCCAACTCTCCACACTCAACCTTTAACCTCCAACTCCGAACCCAGGGGTAATGCCCACAGAGAGGTCTGCATGTGTGGCTCAACATTACAAAGAAAGCCGGATAAGAGCCGGCGAACACAACAAGGAAACTGACTGAGAAACATAAAGCACTGATATGCCTATGTCTTTTAGTCAACGACCACAGCTAGCAGGACTACCTATGGGAATCTCTTTTAGAAAGCTTTGGTATCGGTTCTCAAGTGACGAAAGCCACAGATATATACGAGATGAGCCGCAGATATCTCAAAACATATCCCGCGTTATTCTTATTTCTTCTGTATAGAATGAAGGAGGGAATCAAGCCGAAGACCATCCGAATGTCGACATCAATTCCTGTGATGACATAAAACGGCATACTCAGACATGCCAATGACTTGATTTTATTCCAATAGTTCCACGCAAAAGGAAAATAGAAAACGTCTTTCCCGATAATGAGATTAATATTCTTGCCAAGTGAAAGAGTCCAACGAATTAATAATTTTTTTCTGTAACGCATTACATTGGCAAATTAATGAAGAAGTTACAGAATTGCAGGAGAACAATTAACTATTTTGAAATTCAATAAGTGTGAATTTCAGGTGAAAAATTCAATAGCGATATCGCCACATCAATGGAGTTTCCGAATTGTGACCATCTTAAAGATACAACTTTCTTAATTAGATTCCATTAGTTTTTGGCAGAAATTCAAAGTCAAACTCTCATTTTCTTAAATGCTGCTCAAATTTTTTGGTTTGGACTAAAGGCAGAAGATGCCCCAAAAAGGTACCTTTATTTATTATATCATGAATTTGGATGTCCACATTGTGTCACCAAATTAATGCATCGGCGAGAAGGAACCCAAGGATATGACATCGATGCTGATCTCCACAAGATTGAAACAGAAGTAAATGGGAAGAAACTATAAAATGGTGCACTACTCCCTTCTTGGATGGCAACAATGTGCACATATTTCCTTTGTTTCTTGCACTTCATCGTGTTACTTGAAGCTTATCGCCGGCCGTCACAAGGGCTCAAGAGGGTCATCACCATCTTCAAGCTTGAAGAGATAGATCTATAACTATTTGGCAACTCATGATGGATGCATTGCAACCAGTTGGTCAAACAGGTCAGATTTTTACCAGGACTAAGCCAGCTGGGAATCCAAACTTGACAAACCTTGGCAATCTCCTTTTTGAGAGGGAAGGTATTTTGGTAATTTATTAAAATATCTTCCACAGTCATTTTATCATTTTTAATTTTATCTTTTACAAAGATATTTTCTTTCTCCATGTGAACTAAAAGTATTCTAGTCATTAACCATAATGGCGCACAAAAAATCATGCATTGTCCCATGGTGTATATAACCAGATTTGCTCATTCTTTACACATTTTAGAATGCATATCTACTTTCCACTTTTGCATACTGCAGCCATGCAGGCGGATTGATTCTGCAATAGATGCCCGTTTTGTCTTTAACCTTTAAAAAAAAGCCAGACCCCGCTCGGATCTAATTCAAATCTTTATGTGTGGAAGTAAGAATTGGTGTTCATACCACAAATATCTTTCACACCTTAAGGACATCACTTTTTGGTCATTCATTATGATGTTGTCCTTTCGTATGGGGATAAGAATTGTTTATACCACAAATATGTTTCATACTTTAGGATATCATGCTTTTGTCAAACAACTTATTGTATATAACTTTTTTGTATTCTCATATACATTACTCTTTATAAAGAATCACGTTTTAGTTTAAGCAGAAAACTTCCCACCTTTCTTTCTCACCCTAAGGTATGCCAAGATTTGGTATATGAACCCCCAACTGGCTTAGCCTTGATAAGGTCTTACCTCGTTTCCCAGCTGGTTGCAACTGCATTCACCATGGGCTTCCCAAAATGATCGTTAAGGAAAGAAATCCATGCTTGGGAGCCAAGATGACAAAGGTTCTCTCTCTCTCACGCTCTCTCTCTCTCTCTCTCACACACACACAAACGAATTAACAAAGAGAAAACTTACCGGACTGAATATGTTTGATTTATTACATGTAGAAATAAGCTTTATTAATTATTATTATTCAAGCCGTATAGATGCAAGGGACTGATAGTTAACTAAGAGGCCAAAAGATCCAACATTTGCATCCGTTTGTTTGGATGTATAAAAAAGATTCCACATGGAAATGAAAGAGAAGGATCCTACAGCAGAAGTTCTTCTTGGGGCGCAGTTATACAGTAACACACCATTGCTCCATTGCAAATAGATAAGGCAGAACATCATGGTCGCCGCCTAGCAGGGTGAAAAGGTTGATGGGGGGATATCATGAGCCCTTTTCACTCTTTTCCTCATGTTACCCTACTTTCCTTACCCTGCATCCCCGTTCCAAAGGGCATAGCATAAAGTGGTGACTCATGAAAGTCAGATAATCAGTTTGATTTTCATGGGTGCTACTCTCATGAATTCTAAATGATAGACATGCAATTCTCTAATTGATGGATGTTCTGTTTCCTACCCAGGAAGAGGAAAAAGTTTGTCCTATCCAAATTCATTTAGGATACTACCCGTCCGGTTCATCAGCCCAAACACAGTATGTGTATGAATGATATTGTTCTAGTCCATGTCCAGATTGGACTTGGATCTGCTTCTGTGGTTTAAGTCCTTTCAGGGTCCAATATCCTGTAATTCTAGAATCTAGTTAGTGGATAAAAATCCGCGTTGCATCTTGATTATCACTTGACTTACAGGTTCAAACTTGTTAGTTTCGATCTATTAAATTTGGATAATATGTTGAGACCTAAATGGATTTGATATCAAAATCTGCATGCTAGCCCATGTAAGTATACGTTGTTGATCGTTTTCTCAAGTTTTCCAGCGTGGCAAATGATAAACTCAGAGATTTATTAAGAGACCACCTTCGAAAACGGTGATTATATAATGGAAAGACAACCAGTTATGTGTTCTAAGACGGCGTTGAACAAAATCTTGCTAATATTCTCCTTACTCTTCATGATCTATGGGGAACTTTTCTAAGGAGACATGTTGGATGAAACATGGTAAAAAACTGCCTTCCTTTAGATACCGCTTGGTTGTGGGAACGGTTGTTCATAGAACTCTTGTCCTTAGAATAAGTGTCCTAGAAAAAATGGGTTCTTGTCCATATGGGCAAGTTGTAATTTTGTCGAGTGTTTGTTTATAAAAATAAATTTTAAACTTGCCTTGTCTGTCATTTATTTAAATAACTAGATAGACATGTTTAACACATGCTTTGCATTTTCCTAAGGTTATCTCTATTTCTCTCTCTAAAACACATTCATAACAAAAAAAAATGAAAATATATGAATAATAAAAATTTTCTCTCTTTCTCTCAATAAAAAAATTCACATATGACAAAGGAAAATATTTCACAAAACACATTACGAATATAAACAAATAAAACTATGCAGTTTCTCTTTGTGTTTCTATCTCTAGTTCTCTACACACACGGGTCTTAAAGTCAACATATAACAAAAGAAAAAAACTTAACAAATTATGTAAAAGAATATAAGTTAACAAAAATACTCTCTCTCTCTTGTTCTTTCTATCTCTACAAATACAAGCTACCTAATATGTATGAGGTTAAAAATACCTTTTTTTGTCATTTCTCTTCCTTGTTTTCTCTATGTCTATACAAATATAGATGATCTAAAATCCATATATTAGAAAAGAAATTATCTTTTAATTATAAACAACGCAAAAATACATATGAAGAATAAGTTTTCAATTTGTTAGATACAAACCACCTGAAAATATTTGGACACAAGTCTTCATAAACAACTAAATGTATAACATAATAGTTATGTGACAAAAAAAAAAAACTTTCGTATTTTCAATCAGTCCTGTTATGACTTGAAAATTATAATGATTGCCTGTAATCAAGCAGCCATTAGCAACCTTAAAATAATGCTCATCCATTGCAATTTTACTTGCTCTTTACATTTTAACAAACAATTTATGTGAATGTTAGTGATAATACAGTACACACTAATAAAGAAAAAAACATATAAAGTAGGCTTAACATATACAACAAACAAAGATTGAAAGAATTTGCTTTTTCCACTACAATACATTAATAAATTAAAGAACGATATCACTGATAGTTGCTGGCTTTCACTAGTGGAAGGAACTGAAAAAAATTAAAGCAAAAAATATGCTAAAAAATTCCTATGGAAGATTAAGACAAGAGATAGATAAGAATCTGCTGGGTAAAAGAAGTCTGCAGGAACCTTCTACTTGATCAAATAATATATGAAGAATGCCTTCTCTCTGTCTCTGTTGGTTACAAGAATCATACCTTGCTGATGGTAATAGATGATCCACCCTTCAATGTTTTGTCTGATGCGGGTTTATACAGAAACGTCATAAAGACCTGCACCTTTCACCACAGAGGTAATGTTGCTTGTTTAATGGCATTTGGAGGTGTTAAAGACTGTGAAAGAAGAGAACAAGAGGGAAAAGAGGAAAACGAGAGAAGAGGAAGAAGTTGATTTATTCATTGTCGACTACACAATATATATAGTCTTTGATTTTGTCGATATACACAGAAACCTCTAATGTTGCCTAAGATCAAGGATTAGCTCTAGATAAGATCTTAAGAAGATCGATCCACCTTATCCGCCTTATCTTGATAAGGCACATCTTTTCAACACTCCCCTTCAAGTTGACGCTTCCGGATTGCCAAACGCCAACTTGCTTCTCAGACTGTGGAATGCTTCTCGTCCCAAGGGCTTGGTAAACATGTCTGCAACTTGTTTAATTGTGGAAACGAATTGAGTTTGGATGTCTTCATTCTGAATCTTATCTCTCACCACATGACAATCTATTTCAATGTGTTTTGTTCTCTCATGGAACATTGGATTGGCTGCAATATGCATTGCAGCTTGGTTGTCACAGAATAACGTCATGGGCTCTTTGTGGACGATCCCGAGATCTTTGAGTAAAGCCTTTAGCCAAATAAGCTCACATGTGGCGAGGGCCACAGACCTGTATTCTGCCTCTGCAGTTGATCAAGAGACTGTAGTTTGCTTTTTGGTTTTCCAAGTGATAGGACTATTCCCAATCATGGTGCAATATCCGCTTGTAGATCTTTGTGTCATTGGACACGAAGCCCAATCTGAATCACAATATGCTTTGAGGTGAATCGGCCCCTTTGATGACAACATAACTCTATATCTAGCAGTTCCCTTTAGATATTTCAATAAACGGTTCATGACTTCTTTATGCGGCACTCGTGGTTGACTCATAAATTGGCTCAAGATGTGGACTGTGTGAACAATGTCTGGCCTTGTTAAGGTCAGATATATTAGTTTCCCAATCACTTTTCTATAATGATTTGGATCTTTGAGGATGTCTCCCTTTTTATTGTCAAGATTTATGTGCTGTTCCAT
This sequence comes from Nymphaea thermarum, assembly GCA_011799765.1. Lineage (NCBI taxonomy): Eukaryota > Viridiplantae > Streptophyta > Magnoliopsida > Nymphaeales > Nymphaeaceae > Nymphaea > Nymphaea thermarum. Next base: position 305,057 of record JAANDH010000222.1, on the reverse strand, counting down.
ATGTGTCTCACATGGTTTTGCTCCCATGTACCCTGTCTCATGGAGTATGTTGAGAAGATATTTCTTTTGAGATAAGAAGATACCATCCTTTGAAGTAGCTAATTCTATGCCAAGAATATATCTGAGTCTGCCCAAATCTTTCAACTTGAATCTTTCATTCATCATGTGCTTTAAGAAATTGATTGCATTCAAATCATCCCCTGCAATGATGATGTCATCGACATACACTGCAACAAATGTTCGTCCTCTAGTGCCGATCTTGGAAAATAATGAGTAATCTGCCTTGGATTGAATATAGCCCATGTCTTTGAGAAAGATAGCAAGTTTGAAAAACTAATTTTGAGAGGACTGTTTAAGCCCATATATAGACTTATTTAGACGACATGTCATTCCTTCCTCCCCTTGTCGACTAAATCCAGGAGGTAATTGCATATAAACTTCTTCTTCTAGATCACCATGTAAGAAGGCGTTATTAACATCAACTTGAAACAAGTGCCACTTTTGAATAGCGGCAATAGTCAAAAGACATCGAATAGTAGAGATCTTGGCGACTGGAGAAAAAGTCTCATTATAATCAATTCCTTCGGTTTGTGTATACCCTTTTGCGACTAAGCGGGCCTTGTATTGCTCGATAGAGCCATCAGATTGGTATTTGATTTTGAATACCCATTTGCAGCCTATGGGAACTTTGCCAGGAGGAAGTTTCGTCACAGTCCAGGTATGGTTGGCTTCTAATGCATTAATTTCAGCCTTCATAGCATCACACCATCTAAGGTCCTGCATGGCTTGGGCAAAGGATGAAGGTTCACATTGCTCAAGGAGGGTAGACATGAAACACTTGTAGTTGGAATTGAAGTTGGTGATATCAAGACATTGTGCAATCGGGTAACGAATACCTTTTGTAGGACTTGTCCCTTCACTCTTCAACAAATGGTTGAAACTGGGCAAGATTGAGAAGCATTTGTAGTCCTTGAGATGAGTTGGTATATGCCTAGGTCGTGTAGATTTGCGAAGCTGGACTGAATCATCATGAGTAGACTCGATGGATTGAGGAATGAGATCTGGGTTGGTCTCATCATCTAGATTTGATGGAATATTGTTAAGAGGTTTGCTTGGGCTTGAAAGAAACTCATGTTCTCCTGAGACATAATCATTGAATGGTAAAGGAAGAACCACTTGTTCATTGTCCCCAGTGTGCACTTCATTTTTATATGAAAAATGATTTTCACAAAATCTGATGTCTCTGCTGGTAAACAACGACCCACTTTCAAGATCATAAACCTTGTAAGCTGGTTGACCATATGGATATCCAAGAAATATGCATCGCCTTCCCCTTAAGTCAAACTTGTGATCTTTATGAATATTGTAGGCATAACATAGACATCCAAAAACACGCATATGTTTGTAATTTAGTGTGTGTTTGTATAAAACTTTATATGGAGTTTTATTATTTAATGCACTGGATGGTAACCTATTGATAATGTAAGCAGTAGTGGTAACACATTCTCCCCAAAATTTTATGGGTAGTTTAGCTTGAAAAATCAATGCTCGAGCCATGTTTAAGAGGTCTCGATGCTTGCGTTCGACCACACCATTTTGTTGAGGAGTCGCAACACAACTATGTTGACGATCAATGCCTTTTTCATGAAGAAAGTTATTAATCTCTTGTGAAATAATTCAGTTCCATTGTCACTTCTAAGAATTTTGATTCTAGTTCGAAACTGGTTTTCAATAAGTGCGACAAAATTTTTAATGACTCCAAAAACTTCAGATTTATATCTCATAAGATAAATCCATGTAGATCGGGAAAAATCATCAACTATAGTTAGAATATATTGTGCACCAGTCAATGAAGGCGTGTGATAACTTCCCCACACATCAGAATGAATTAAGTCAAAAGGAGCATGTGTTGAAATAGTACTGTTGGGAAAAAAAAGTCTAGTGTTCTTAGCAACAAGGCAAATATCACATGTATCAACAGATCTACAAGTGTCAATAAGGTTCAAACGGGATAAAATAGAAAGTTTGGAATCAGAAGCATGCCCGAGCCGAAGATGCCATGGAACAGATTTGGTGGCAGCTAAGTTTATGCTGAGATTTGTTTCATCTAGGAAATACAATCCATTCTGCAATCTACCCGTTCCAATCATAGTCGTCGAGTGATGGTCCTGCACCACACAAGAGTTCTCATTAAATTTTGCATCACATCTTAAATCACTACAGAGTTTAGGAATAGATATCAAGTTGAATGCAAAGGTAGGAACATAAAGAACATTCTTCAGTGTTATCTTGGGGCTCAAATGAATGTCACCTATAAGGGTGACGTTGACTTTGGACTTATTTGGTAGATTGATAGGAGGGTGACTGGTGGGGATGGGTTCATAAAGGTTGGAGATAACGTTAGTGATATGGTGGGTTGCACCGGTGTCAAGGATCCATGATTGTTTAGCAATAAGACATGAAATGGGTGAGGAGTATTTACCTGAGAGGTTAACTCTGGGTTTAGTGGTACCTTGATTAGAGTTCTCCATGAAGTCAATGAATTTTTTGAATAGTTGCTCATTAGATTGGTTGGTGGATGCAGTTCCTAGGGCAGTGTTAGCCTTTGGCTTTGTCAATGCATTAGAAGAACCAGACCTGTTAGGGAAACTAACAAGAAAGTAACATTTAGCTTTGGTGTGTCCAATTTTACCACAATGTTCGCATTTCATACGTGGTCTTCCTCTCTCCTTGGTCTGACTGTTTTTGTTTCTTTCATACATTTGTAGTGAAGGCTGCGTTGCAAGAATAGAGATATTTTCCTGAGCATGTACCATATTCACATCCCTTTGTTTCTCCTCCTGAATAAGAAGAGAATAAGCTTTGGCTATAGTAGGAACCGGATCCATCAACAAGAGTTGGCTTTTAATGGCTGCATAGCTATCATTAAGGCCCATCAAGAACTGCATAAGTTGATCTTGTTGGTGAAGATTCTCAATAGCCTTCATGGTACCACACAAACAATCTGAGATATTAGCATAGAGGGCTAACTCATCCGATAATTCATTCATTCTTGTGTAATGAGCTGCAATAGACAATTGATTTTACTTGCAATTCATTATCTGAAATTGCATTTGGTAAATGCGTGGTCCATTGGCTTGAGAAAATTGAGCCTCAAGATCACTCCAGATTTGGGCAGCAGTCTTGGCATGAATTACACTAGCCAAGATATCTTTATGGATGGAGTTTAAAATCCAAGATTGGACCAAGTTGTTGCATCTTTTCCATGTAATTTTGAGGAAGATGAGACTGTTAGGCTTGGCGATGGATCCGTCGACAAATCCTAACTTGTTTTTGGCAGAAAGGGCCATTGTCATGGCTTTCCTCCACATCATATAGTTATCTCCTGTCAAGACATTAGAGACTAAAGGGGTACCTGGTCCATCAGAATGATGGACATAATACGGGCTTTAGAATGACCTCTACCCTTTCTGCCATCTTCCCTAAGCTTGTGAGGTTCTCTGCAGTCGCAGCTATAGTTGCCACAGCAACAACGATGCAGCAGCAGCAACGCGGGTAGGCTGTACCTCAAGCCGGAGAAACTCGGACATCACCGAGTGTTGCAGAATAGAAACCAGAACACCGTCAGTCTAAGCGCCAAGAACGCCGTCGATCGCTGGAATTGTCGCTGGCAATTGATGAAGCTACTAACGCCCAAACAGGCAATAACAGGACAGGCAGCCAGAAATCGGGCTGGAATTGGAATAATCTTCTGCTCGACAGCTAGAATCGCCTGAAGAATCAGCGTCGGCCTTCCTCTCTGCTGCCTGATACACCTTCGTCTCCGGCAAATTATTCCAGAGAACAACGGGCAAGGAAGTCAGGGAGGGGCGCATTTCTCACTTGATTCTTCCTGTACTCCGGCAGCAATCCCTATCGCCGGAATTTTTAAGGTCGACTGAATTTCTCTACTGCGGATGTCAGTGACGAGCCCATTGCAGATCCTCACGAATCATCTCCAGAAATCCCCTTTCGGCACCGACCACCACACAGGTCGAGCTCATGTCTGTTGGAACCGGCACTCACCGGAGACGCTGCTTGAGCAATTTCATGTCTAATGAACTCTAGTGGAAACAACGGCAAGCAGATGATCGGAGGACGGAAGTCAGCTTTCGCCCCTGTTTGAAACCCCTGTTGACTCGCGCAGGGAGAAGAAAGTCGGGTAGCAGATGATCGGAGGACGGAAGTCGGGTTTCGCCCCTGTTCGAAACCCCTGTTCACTCGCGCAGAGAGAAGGAAGTTGGGTTTCGCCCCTGTTCGAAACCCCTGTTCACTCGCGCAGGGAGAAGAAGATGCCCAGGTTTCCTCGATTCCTACCGGCTCAGGCGTCGGTTCCAGTCGAACGACCCAAGGATGCCCTCTGGGCACTATGAAGGGGAATGATCACCGAAGGAGACAACGCTTCGGCCTCTGACTATTCCTTGGTCTGTCACATTGGAAACAAACCGCAAGCCATGCATTGATTTTCTAGCCTTACTTTTATGTTCCAGCTCAAGCCAAGGAACTAACCTCGACCTTTATCTCATCTCTTGAAATAATCTCATTGCTGAATTTTTCCCCAAAGGAAAGAGCGTATCTTTTGTCAAAAGTGGCATAATTAAGAAAGCACGGCATGAGCCGCTTCCTGATGCGACTGACACAGAATTGGGTATCTCTGAAGTAAAAAGCGAGGCCATTGTTTTAAGCGAGGCCCTTGTTTTGCAAGCACGAAATAAGAACCATTTGTCATTGGGTTTGCTTTGTTGTTCTAGATATTAATGTACTCCAGTTTTGTGCAGCCTTGTTATGATGCATGGAGTTCCATGATCTTCAGAAGTACGCTTCAGCCCAATTCTTTGTTTAGAAACTAAGGTTGCATCCACCACCTAAGTTCCAATCCAGCTGATTAAAATTACAAAATGCTTGCCATGACCAAATGATTGGAACCTACAAATTTATTTTGCCATCACTTAATCAGATAAAAAATAGAGGCAATAATCTGTGAAGTTTGTTAGTCCCTTTCACCTACTCTCCATCAAAGATCATTTATTTTTCTTATCTAACATGACCATTAATAAAATGAAGGCATTGTTAGGATGCACAAAGTATAATGAGCGAGATCAAGATAACAAACCAAAATCAGGACAAAAGTACATTTATTGAGGGCAACATAGCACCAACATAGTTTGTACTATAAAAAATTCTAAAGGTGCTTGTGCTCCATAACTTGGCCAACCGTTCCAGAATAACAAAGTAGCAGTAAAAACTTTGAATGAATGTTCGCTCAAGTAATGCTGTATTTATCATATCCTAGACTAGAACAAATCAGAAAAACCGAGAGTGAACTATTTTCAGGACAGAAGCACCTTCTAAAGTATGGAGTAAAGGAACTGTCTTTATAGAAACTAACAATGGGCTTCTGACTTTGTTAGTAAGAGCAATGCAGTGTCATGAAGCCATAGCATCTAGACTGGACATCAACTGATGGTAATTCTCTTTGTCTTCTGTTATTTTTTCTACCAGAAAAATTTAAACAATATTTCTGCACAATGAAGGCCAGCAGTGAAAAACAATCTATGTTGCAGTACCTTTTTCTACATTGAGGGTAACTAAAGAGTAATTGACATCACAAAGAACTTCAGTAACAAGCATTCTTACACCAACTTTCCCTTCTCCAATATAGGTAGTATCATTCCTTCTTTCCATTCACCACCAAGTGGTGTAACCACAATCACCGTGCCATACGATCTCCTTTCCAAAATCAACATAGGGATGGCCTCTCTCTTCTAGATGGAATTGAAGAAACATCTTTAAAAAATGAATAATGGAAAAAGATTGACATGAATATGATATAGTGAAAGAAGAAATCATGACCACATTTTCATACGTTTGATGTTGTAATGAAAGAAGAAAAGTGTGACCTCTAGTGAACAAGATCAAATGAAGTTAGTTATGCTCTGTCAAGAACACTGGGCAGATAGAAGCAAATGATTTCAGAGCCATTGTGAAGTCTCGCGCAGGAGATAGAGAAGCAAAAATAAATTTTCGGTTTCAAGGGATGATAGCCAAAAGAGGACCAGATTAGCTAAAATACAAATGTAAGTCACGTAATAATTTCAACAACCATTTCATGTGCATATGAATAAGACACTCTCTCACAATCAAACATATACAACTACCACAAGCACATAAGATATAATGTCACTGGGATTAAGAAAAAAAATACGTACCAATTTAAGTGGAAAATATTCTTGTTAAGGATATGATGGAACGGGGGATTATGGACTGGATTCAACTCAGTATTTATGTAAAAGAAAAAGGGCGAATGCAGAAATAAAAAACTAATATATCCTTTATATAGGATTCTAATGTATCCTTCCATAATAAAACACTTTTACAAAAGAAAGATAATCTAATCAAGCATGTCCAGCATTATACATCTAAAATCATGAACAATTTGATATATGGCTTCACAATTTAAGAATAGACAATAAAATAAGTTGGACAAAATTATGCTCACTACAAAAGAAAATTTTTTATTCAATGTAATCTCCGGTTTGTTTACTTCCATACTTTGAGTACGTGTTGATCCATGTAATTTAGTTACATAACATGAATTTAGTCATAGTCAAGCTTCGCACTTGAACTTGAGTCCTATCAACAATCCACACTGGTCCAGCAGGATACGTTAGGTTCTCTTCTAATGTACAGGTTAATTCCTTAAAACATGTATCGGATGAGGAATGTGCTTCAACAATGTCAAATGAAAGACATTATGAATTCTTAATAATTGCAAAGGTAATTGAAACTTCTATACTATACATTGATTTTTTCTAGGATTTGTAATGTCCAATATATGTTGGATTTGAGTTTACACTCTTGCCACTACAAGATAGATGATTTCCAATTGTGTTCAAAAGGAACCAACAAATGTCTTTTGTTTCCTTTATTTGGTTGGATGAGGTGAAGGATTCTATCAAAATCAATGTGGAGGGAGTTGTGCAAATAATCGCATGCCGCTGGGTGTTTAGCAGGCAAATCCAAGCCAGACATTAACTACTTTTGCTTTCATAAACTCAATTAGTCTGTTTTTTTTTTTTACAGTAATGTGGTATTTGTAGTAATCTTGACGCTTGGTCTCTATATCAGCATGCCTTATTTAACTTTGCATGTTTTTGTCTAATTCTGTTTATTCCTGTTTTTTCTTCCCCTTTTAATTTTTGTTTCCTTTTATTCACTTCTTGCTTATTATTTGTTCTTGCAGAGGGATGGTCTGTAATGGCTAAGCCTGGGCACCGGCCCGGGCCGCCGCCGGGTACCCGGCCCATCTTGGGCCCGGGCCCGGGCCTTGCTTTTCTAATTGTCGGCCCGTTAGTTACCGGGCTCGGCCCGGCCCGGTAACTAACGGGCCGGGCGCGGCCTAGCCGCTTTAATCGGCGGCGGCCCGCGAAGCCCGTTGTTTATTATTATTTTTTTTAAATGAACTTCGTTACTGACGCTAGTTAGGCTAACTTAGGGTTAAATAAAAATGAACTTGAGCAGCAGCTTAGAGAGTTCGGGTTTTCCGTCGTCTGCGTCGCCGTCGCCCGTCGAGACTCGAGAGATTGCATTTGCGGTGACCATCGGCTGCTCCTCCGCTGATTGCATTCTGTCTGAGGCATTCTTCTTCATCAGATTGTTGCCTCTGAGTTTCTGGTTTACTGGGGTTTGTAGAGCAAGAGATTAGTGGTGGTGTGAGAGTTTCCGGGTGGTTTCTTATCTGGCCACGATTTTTAGGAGGTTCCGAAGCCAATGAGCGTGGGAAATCAACTCTGCCGGTATCTGGAATCCACCGACGGCGTTCCTGACTTGAATCCGCCAAACCGGCGGCAGCTTCCTCGATTTTCAGCTGGAAATTGGGGAAAACCTACCTCCCGGGTGATCTGACTTTCTCTTATCCTTTCCTTGTGTTAATTGCATGAAATCTCCTGCTGTTGAACTCGTTTTACCATGAATCTATTGAGATCGTGAGGAAGAACTCGAGCTGCCCTGTTTTGCCTTCATTTCCTGTTTAGGGTGACAGTCCAGCGCCTTGCAGCAGCAACGAGTGGACCTTAGGGTGGGCTTTCTCTCTCTCGCGTCCCTGTCTTCCGGCGCTTCGTCTACTCCGACCCCAACTCGTCTCCATCTCTCTCACGCGTCCCTACCCTCTGACGCCTTCGTCTGCAATCGCCCGTATGGTCCAAACGGTGCTCTGCACCTTCCCTCACATCTCTCGGCTGAAGAAGGAGCTTGCCCAGCGCAGCCGTAAACTATTTTTCAATAACGGGCCGGGCCTCGGGCCTTGACCGAAGCCCGAGGCCCGATATGACTTGGGCCCGGCCCGTTAAGGTTAATGGGCTTCATTTTTACATTTTTATCGGGCCAGGCTTAGTACCAATGGCTGCAGTTTCTTTTGCATTCTGGTTAGCTAAATGTTGCAATTTGTTGCCTTTCGATTGATTTCAAGGCTGCCAAAGCTGCAATAGAAATGGTAAGTTTTGAGAAGCTGCTTTCCTTTTTTGCTTTCTTGTCTGTTCCAACTATTGAAGACATCCATCTGAAAGAGATTGCTGAAGCTTTTTCTGAGAAATGGGTCTGTTTCTTGATGCATGTATAAGAAACCAAATGACATTTTCACTTTTAGAATAATGAATGCTTGAAGCCGATTAGGAACATCGTTTAGATCAACTAGTTGTGTAGAAAAGCATAATTTTTTCGTTATAAATCTATCTTGAAATTGAACGCTTGATTTTTACTTTCTTTAGAAAAGCACATTGGCTAAGAGAAGTACCTTTGGCCTGACCCAAATGGATTCCATGATCCTCAAGGAACTGGTTACTGATATGGTTTTGGGTCAGCAATGATTTGACTCTAGCCAAGACAAATTCAGACACAAGCATCTATTCTCTCAAAACTACTGCTTACATTACAAAGAATGACCAAATCTGCCAATTTGGAAAGACACATTATTACTGACGCCGATTCTTCACTTGATAACCAAGCTTAGACAAATCTTCAACGTTTGTGTGCATGTGTTCAATTAATTGAAGAAAGATGTTTCAGACAGCAATTTCTTTAGAAATCCAAAGAATTGCAGGTTCTTCATCAAGAATGGTCACCTGCAAAGTAAATGAGTAGGAAGTTTCATGATGCGTCTATTAATATTGGGTGAACAAATAGAGGTATTGAAAATGATCCCTGAAGGGTTCCTTTTCTTTTGAACTTAAAGATTAATCTGTACTGATAATTACATAAGCCATTGTCTATAGAAAACTTATTAGATTAATTAGGGCATCCTTCAGTTAGACTCTCAACTTTATCAGCATATCGATTTACTGAATCCCAAAAAACATGTAAAATTTGGTGATTAGCCGATTACTGCCTCTATATGTATTTTTTCTCATATAATGTTGGACTCTAAAATAAATTAGTTTACCAGTTTTCTGCTTTATTTTGTCCAACATGTAATACAGAAGGATAAAACTTAAAGGCGACTAATGTACAAGGTTTGATGTGTCATCATGGTCTAAACGTCTTTTGTGTAAGTTGAGGATTTAGTGTGACGGCTGGCATATTTTAATGAGGAACAGTGGTTTTCAATTTCCTAGTTAATGTAAATAGGGTGTTATAGTATGATCTGTATTTTGCATAGGGTTTATGGGACTTGTTGCCAATTACCTGTAAAGGCATCGTTGATGTAGCTATAACTGGGCTAGAGTGTCTTGTTCGTGGGAGTGTAAACAAAATTCGTCTACGTTTTTCCTCTTGTTTATATATTGACTGAGTAGACCATTCATTCTGTTACTGTTTTTTATCATTCTTATTTATAGCATGTGTACATTTTTTACGATTTTACTTAGCTATATATATTTGTATATAATTAATTCATTTTAATACAAACTTATGATACATTGTGGAACAGACAGGTGGAAAAGGCTCAGATGGCCATAGAAGCATAGTAGACATCAGGCCATAAAGGGTAATATCTGACAGAATTTGTTCCTCCTGCTAAAGAGACCACTATATTCAGACTTTTAGTCATTGTAAGTGCTTCCTTGAGGACATTCTATTTTGATGATTAATTCTTCCTTAACTTGTTTCAACAGATCCGTCAAATAGTTCCTCACTTCAGCAAACGTGCAGAAGAAATTCAGAAATTGGAAAAGTTCCTCGCTTAATATGATTTGTTCAGCAACGTCTCCGTGTCGCTATATATATATATGTATATATATATGTATATATATATATATATATATATATATATATATATATATAGCAACATGGAGACGTTGCTGATTTTTCTTTTTGCGATAACTGAATTCAATTAACCAAACAACAACAGGTTTAAAACATGCAATATTTTCACAAGAGTTAACAAAAAAACATATTGTACACAAAACATATGTTGATTAAATTTTAACTGAAAAGTAGCAGCACTTACCAGAACTGTCTGGCAGTTCACCCTGCTTAATTTAGTCATTACCATTCTCCTACATATTGTCACTACTGTGTTTATGTTCTGTGGGGCCCTATCTATTAGTGCTTTCTCAGACAAGTGGCATTACACCAAGGCTACAACATCCTTTAGATACTATTCTTGAAGCTGATAATTGGCCCGCTCATCTCTTTGTAAGGCTGCTGAAAATGATTGTGCCACCTGAAATTGTAACCAGTCAGAAATCAATATTAAAACCTATACCATATATTGAAAAATAAGACAATGCATCAGCATATCACCTTATGTGCACACCATGTCCAAGTTCACCAAGGGAATAATTGATTTCCCTTAATTTTTGAATTAGATTAGTAACCCCATCACTCTTTGTTCTCTCAAAGACATCATAAACAAGCAACAGTTCTTCCTTAGATCCAGCATCTCTTGCTCCCAGAAGGTGTCATTTCCTCTTCTTTGAGCTTGCATGGGAAACTTTCTCCACAGCAACTTTCGGCTATTCTATTCTCACGTAAAGACCACAAAACATCTACCTTGTCATACTTCATAACTACTTCCAAGGGCATTGGGACCTGCTTTTCTAATTCCTTTCTTTGGTACATATTATTGAATCCAGTTCGCTTTCTAGGTTGCTAATCTATATGGCACAATCTGCTATGCTCAATAATGCTATAGATTGTTTCATAGCAGTAGATCTAAGAGAATACTGAAAGTTCACACAAGCATGAAAGCAACAACAAATCATGCCCTTCTGGTTGATTGGGGAGGCTGCAAAAACATTTGACACAGCAAGAGCACATTGATAGATTAAGCACCTACTACTCCCTTTTGCAAGTTCTTGTGGTCCAGAGTCACACTACACAATTGTCCCATGAGTCATTGACACAGTATTTTATGCCTGAGCAACAAAACAAAGACAACAAAAAATTGGAAACTGCATGTTGGTTGGAACAAGCAGAGAAAAATACAAGATTTGAAAAAGAAAAAGAAAAGGTTAGAAACTCTAGCTGTTCATGCAGTAGCCTGAAGACCCATTTGAAGTTGCAATTCTTTGACATCATGCTTGACAATATATATATATATAGACCATGGTATAGGTTGGAATGGATTAGATTCAAGCGATGATATGACCACCAACTTTAGTGTCCAAATTCATGGTTTTACTCAAAGATTACTTGCATAGATAGGTCATGCATAAGCTGACATTTACTTTGAAATTTGCTGGTGACGTGAATGGTTCAATTTGTGAGCGTTTTTGTCGATTTGTGAGTGCTTACTTTGTGCAAAGCACTATCGAGAAGCTTCCCTTGGGATTGTTTTCTTAGGCTATTTTCCTGTCGATAGGTAGTAGGACCAATCCTTCTTTCCACGCTCCCTAAAAAGTTCTTCTGTTATGACTTATTTCTACTTTTCAAAGACATCTAAATCTAGTTACCTGCAAAATTCACTATGATTTATATTTCTCATATTCAAATGTGAATTGATTCCAAGTCAAATTAGACAATATCTAAACAGTTTAATATAGCATGAGATACTTTTTCCTATTTAACTCCATTCTAGATAAAAAAATTAACTTAAAATTGCAATAAAATTTAATAACAAAAGCAATATGAAGTTTTGCAGTTAATAGAAAATATTGTTTTAAAGGAATAATACAATAAATATATTCATAGTCTTATGGTTATTCCTTAGAACTATGTCATATCATTACAATGGGAATTATATGAATATCTTTCCTTTGAACTTTGGCACAAAAATAAGAGGTAGGCAAATAAGAAAAGAATCAGGCTTCTCATCTTCCAACAAAAGGAAGCCACAAGAAGAAAGTCTGACATAGTAAAGAATCTGAAAAAAAATGAAGAATAGAACAAGGAACCCAGAATCTCACAACCTTAGTTCATGCAAGTGCAGAAAAGACACCTAAGAAAGGTGGTAGAAGGAAAATAAGAAATAATGAAGGGGAATCAATTGAAACACTTTCACCACCTCCAAAGTCCTCCCTCAAAATAAACAAGCATGTTCAGTAGGAAATCCATACAGGGAGTAGAAGTTGAAGGATCAAAACAAAGTAAAAAAAATTCTCCCAATCAAGGGAAATCGAGGTAGATACTGAGGTCATCTTAGAGGGTATGGTTGCTTCCCAATTTGTATAAGTGTTATCTGTGCAACCATGCTCGCAATGATGAAGGAAGTTGGTGCTAATTAATTCAGTTTTAGCTTCTTTTTTCACTCATCAGATGTCAAGTTTTAGAGTCCTTAAAGAGTAAGCTATAAAATTGACTATATAAAAAGTTCCTTATGGTTGGACTCCTTGAGAAAAAAAGCCATTGTCATCTCATTAGGTAGATACAAGATGCAATTTAATGATGTGTATTCTAACTAGCATGTCTCTTCAGCACCTCTAATTAACAACTGACATAAGCAAGAAAAAAAAACTCAAATTTAGTGCTAAAAACACATGAAAAGCAAGACATCACTCTCATTTTATGCACATTGAAAAATCAAAATTGAACTAAATCTGCTCTGGATCAGCTACTGAAATAACCTAAATCTGCTCCTACCAACACCTATGCTTGGCTATTTATAATAACAACTTGATGAAATTCAATCAAACAACAAAAGCTAATATGCTCAAAATCAGAACTTGAAAGAAAATAAAACATGTCTAGACAACACAAAAAACCTTAATCTAGAGAACAAGAAGAGGAGGCATACTGACAAATTGGTTTTCCAAACAAACAAGGATGCTCCTTGACTTGATTATGAGACACCTAGATGAGGTGATAGACGGGCTGTTTTCTACACACACAAAGAATTTGTCAACACTGTCCTCATAGAAGAATGCATTGAAATGTGAAACCTTCATGAGTGTTTGCTCAAAAGAAAAAAACAAAGAAAAGTGAAAAAGGATAGGAACTGGAGATGTCTACTGACAACATTGACATGAATAGTAAGTCAAATACAAGTTTCTACTTCAATGATACAGTTCTTTCAAGTCATTGCTTAATAATGACTATAGCAGCATGAATGGTGCAAAAGAAAAGGCAATTGTAGCTCATGGAGGTGATACTAGGTTTATCAATAAGTGCAAGGCTGAGGCTGTTGATAAACATAGAAACAAATATGGAAAATCTGAAAATATTTTGTGTAAATCAAATTTGATCCCCATGCGTAATAGCTCTTACAATCAAGGAGATGATAATAGTGGAATTAATTGTAACAATGATTATGGTGAGTGTAAAGTCAAAAAATAGTATAAATAGCACCAAGGCCTATTGAACTAATCATCCGAAAAACACCACCCCAAAATGGGATAGCTGAGTGATGTCATTGCACAATAGTCAAACTTGGCTTGGAAATTATGTATAGTATTGATGTTTCAAGTCAGTTTTTGCCTTCTCAGCAGCAGTTTGGCTTATAAATAGAGTGCCAACTCCCACATAGAATATGAAATCTCCATTTGAGTTAGTGTTTGGAAAAAATCCTACCTATTATTGTTTAAAAAAATTTGGATCAAAATGTTTCTATATGTAAGGATTATGCTCCTAACAAACATGAGCCACGATCTCTGCCATGTGCATTCATGGGATATAGTTATGTTCATAAGGGATGCAAATGCTTGCTACCACTGATTGTATGCACCTATATGTCACAGGATGTCGTTTTTTATGAAAAACATTGTTCCATTCAATGAACCTGGTGTATTATTTTCCTCTATTCAACAAGATAGAGTTACATTTAATGAGAATAACCCTGTAAAAGTTCAATTGCTCATCACTCAAAAAGACCATGAGCAGCCAAGTGTCACTCTAAAAGTCCATCCCACTTTCTGATACCAGAGTCGCCTTTCACTAGATTATATTGAAGAAGAGAGAGGTAGTTCAGTTCAGCCCGTGAGGTGGTCAAATTCAAAGTGAAGAAAATTTAGGAAATATTCAACATGAAGATAACCCACTGCATAAAGTATCTACTAGCTTCAATACTCATGCTATGGTCACAGGTGCCAAGGATGGGACATCTAAACCCAATGCAAAATATTTTTTTGATCTTAGCAATACTTCTAGAGCCAAAAAGTGTTAAGCAAGCCTTGCAAGGCCCATTGTGGGTTGAGGCCATGAAAGAGAGAATGAGGGCACTTGAACAATGCCAAACTTGGACCTTGGTCCCACACACACCTGATATGAATGTCATATCAACAAGGTGGGTTTTCAAAACAAAACTAAAAGTGATGGCACAGTTGACTGACTAAAAACTAGGCTGGTTGCATGTGGAGTCAGTCAAGTTTCAAGAGTTGATTTTCTAGAAACCTTCTCACTAGTAATTAAACCAGTTATAATACCAATTGTGTTGACTATTGCCTTAGCTCACAACTCTAACATCCGGCAAATGGATGTCAAGAATGCCTTTTGCATGGAGATATTGATCAAATTGTTTTTATCGAACAACCACAAGGATTTGATGATTTAAAAGGCCCAGTCATGTTTGTAAGCTGTATCGAGCTCTTTATGGACCTCGTCAAGTGCCAAGAGAATCGTATAATGGCTTTGGCATTTATTTTCTATCTAAGCATTTCTTTTAAAGTATTTGAGATTCTTCTTTATTCATTTTTCATGAGAACAAGGGAATTATCTAATTACTCCTATACATCGATGATATTATTCTTACCAGAAGCAACTCTACATTTCTTCAACAATTTGTTGAGGATTTAAGTAAAGAATTTATGAAAAAATTGGCTTATCTTCATCATTTTCTTGGTGTCGAACTGGTAAAGATTCAAGGCGGACCATTTCTCAATCAAAGACTATACACCTTAGCCTTTTGGTGAAGGCCAATATGACATCTTGCACATCTGCAGTAACACCACTTGTCCAAAATTACAAGCACCTAGAAAATGATATTAGCTTCTTAGATCCAATACTCTTCAGAAGTTTGGTGAGAGGCCTTCAATATTTTACAATCACCAGGCCAGATATCTCATTCACCGTTAATTTTCTTAGTCAATATATGAAAACACTTATGGTGAGTCTCTTTCAGCTTGTTAAAAGGTTATTATGGTGCATACATGAAACTATAGACATTGGATGTTAACTATATTTCTGAGAACCATTCCGTCTTCTTACCTTTTTGGACTCCAATTGAGTTGGGTGTCGGTGTCAAGAGACAAGGTGATCTACCACAGGTTTTGCGACATTTCTTGGATTTAATTGTATATCTTGGATGACAAGAAAGCAACCTATGGTAGCAAGTTCAACTACAAAGGCTGAATATTTCTCTATGGCTCCAGTTGTGGCTGAATTGACAAGGAACACCTATATATTAAGACATTGAGGTATATTTAAGCAATCCACCAGTGTTGTATTGGGACATGTTCACACTTCAAGTTTCAATTAAACCTGTATTTCATTCTCACATGTAGAGCTTGATTATCACTTTCTACTGCAAAAGGTTGCACTTGGACTTCTCAGACTCTCAGTACACAATTTGTGCCTTCATATCAACATGTGGCCGATATATTTACCAGGGCACTATCCAAATCCAGTTTTAAAAATTTAAGAGGCAAACTGAGACTTACCATCCTGCTGCCCAGTTTGAAAGAAGCTAATAACCATAGCAACATGAATGACACAAATGAAAAGACAATTACAGCTCATGGAGACACTACCAGGTTTATTGTAAGAGCAAGCTAGGATGTTGATAAACATAGAAACAAATATGGAGAATCTGAAAATATTTTGTGTAAACCAAATATGATCCCCAATAGCTTCTATAATCAAGGAGATGATAATGGTGGAACTGATTGGAACAATGATTATGGTGATTGTAAATTCAAAAAATAGTGTAAAGAGCATGAAGGCCTATGAAACTGATCATCCTCGATAGTAGCCTTTTACCATGGATGAGCCATTCAAATTTTATTGTCTTGCTTTGTGTTTATTTATGTCAATAATAGAAATCAGGAATGTCAAAGGTTTGGATATTACCTCATATACATTTCATTAATAAGGTTTGAATATGATTCAAGGTCATTTGAATATTGAAATGAATTTGGTAAATGGTTTTCTCTCCTCATTTGATGAAAATCATATTGATCAAATAGCTCCAGATTTTGTATTTGGTTTAAAGAGGAACAAATCAGTTGATATGCGATGTCTATAAATATAAGGTTGAGTCCCACGTTATGTTTTTTTTATTGTTGATCTCCATGATGGAAGCTGTAAATTCCAGAGCAGATTCAAATGTGATTTGGCAGGTGGCGGGTCAAAAGAATGGGTAAGGAAATCTCCTTCGTTAATTTTTGGAACTCATTTATTGTATAGTTTCAAATAAGTGACCTTATATTTTCAATCGCATGAACTGAAATTTCCTTGAAGCTGCCCTGTAATATCTTGGTTTTTGTCATATATGGGTTGATAGAATAAAATTGTTCTAATGCTTCATATGCTTTACTAATCAGCAAAAAAGAGCCTATGCTTGTGCATTTTGTTTTTGGTCATCATAATTATATTATAAGCTCCTAAAGTTAGAGCTACTTCCACGGCCTTTTTTGTTCAAATGAAGGTCCATTCATCTATTATTTGCATAATTTTTTGCTCATTTTCAGAGCATTCTCATAATTTCTTTAATCAAATGAACCTTATCCATAGCACTATCTACATCATAAGTAATTTATTTTCATCTACTTCACCCAAAATACATTGGTGTTATACCTTTGCTATCACATATAACTTCATGGGTGACCTTCCAATGCTTCATTGGTAACTGTTATTATAAGCAAATTTTACTCAAGTGCACATTCTAAGAATTCCAAAGTTCCAATAATGCAACCAGATAATGTATTTTCCAATTTCTGGCTTGTTTTTTCTACTTGACCTTCTATTTGTAGGTGAAATAGTGCAATACTAGAATTCAACTTGGTTCCCAAAGCAAGATTTAAAACTAAAGCAGAGCTTTCAAAAGCCAATGATCCCCATCTCAAATTATATATTAGGGCTTCATATAATTTATCAAGTTCATCAATGAACAATTGGATCAATTTATTAATCATAGCTATTGTCTTAATGGTTATAGAATGTGTACATTAAATAAGTTGATCTATGACTATCCATATAGCATCCCGTCCACTTTGTATACAAGACAAACCTATAATAAAATCTATAGAAGTGTCTTGCTATTTCCATTTTGGTGTAGGAAAATTTTTCCTTTCGCATTTTTCCATTGTTTGAATACTTTGTTGTTTTATTTGATCTTGAGCTTGTGACTAAGAGTAGGCTAAACATGAAGTTCAGCATACAAATCTTACACATTGCATGTCCTTAATTTGCCGACAGAAATTCCATTTCCTAAAAGCGAAGAAGACACATAGAATGATCTGTGGATAGGAGCAATTGTTCCCATTTTTGGACAGGAGCTAATATCAAAATTATCATCTATAATAAATTATAATCATATTCTTTGAGTAAAATTTAATTCCTTGTAGCTAATTTTATGTCTATGTGATCTGTGGATATCGGACATCTCACCATATATATGTTTATATATATATATATATATATATATATATATATATATATATATATATAATTTCACCATATTTTTAAAGCACATATAACATTTTCCAGCAGTTCTAGTCATGTATAAAATAATTTTATCATATTTTTATAGTTGTTGAGAAGCATAAGCAATTACCTTGTCATTTTGCATTAAAATATAATTCAATCCCCTAGGAGAAGCACTCAAGTACACAACCAAACCAATTTCTTGTTCAAGGCGTGCAAGTATTGATGGAATCATGAGTTTCCTAATTAGGTCTTAGAAACATTCTTCTGCAGCCTTGCCCATTTCAAACAATATTGTTTCTGGTCTGACAAGTCAATGATGAAACAAGAGTAGGGAGCTTCTTACTGAATCTTCTATAGTATCTAGTTAGTTCCAATAAACTATGAAAGTTTGTAGGAGTAATGCATAATTCTCAATTGATAACTGCTTCAACATTTGAGGGGCCTATAATAGTATTCTTATTAAGCATAACATGCATAAAAAACACAACTGTATCTAACCAAAATTTACATTTGCTAAATTTAGCCTTTAATTGGCTTTTTGTAACATAAGTAGTGTCAAGTTGAGATGCCTTGACCCTGATTATGAGTAAATTAAGATATCGTCAATATAAACAATGATGAACTGATCCAGGTTTGACTTCATAATTCTATTCCTTACATTAATAAAAGAAACTAGGACATAGTTAGGCAAGATGAAGGTGTCAGAGGTGGTCAATCGGAGTTGCTCCTCTTCCCCAATCAGCAATATCAAGCTCAGCGGCAATTCTATTTGTCAGCCACCAACAGTGTAAGGGTTATCACATTGCTATTCCCTGATTCTACCCAATGAATACATCTCGAAGACAAACTTTTTACTTATCGAAGTAATGGTTCTTGCATTTTTCATATAGTTGCTGATACTTTCCAAGATCTTTATCATGCACAGAAGCTGATACTGTTAACGCACAAGCTGCTGATAGTTACAGCTGTCCACTGGATGAAGGAAATTGTGAAGATCATGCCAGTTCAAGAAATGAAGAAGATCATGACAAATCCAACAAAAAGGCAACTATACCCACTAGATTGAAAGAAATCAATCAATATCACAAGGCGATTGAAGAAAATCATAAAGATCGTGACAAATCCAGCAAAAAGGCAACTATACTTGTTAAATATGAAGAAATCAATCAAGATCACAAAGGCAACAATCTAGGCAAGAAAAGTGGCAATGAATTATCATCAAAAGAGAAGGAAAGTGGCAACGTCCCTTTATCAAAAGAGAAAGAAAGGTTTATAGAAACAAAAAAATGAAGGAAGGATTGTTTTGAATTTGTAATCAATCCCTTCAACAATCATGTATAAATTCTCTCATTAAGGGAACCTCACATTCATCGCCTTATTGGTGTGAGAGACAGTGGATGTAGGATTTTATTCCGAACCACTTCAAAATCTTAGTCTTGCATCTTTTCTTTCAGATACATGGTTTACTTCATGGGTAGGTCAAGCGTTTAATTTTTTAGCAATACCTTTAATCTAAATCTGGTGATGGGCGGTTCAGGATAGCAAATAGGATCTTATCATCAATTTAATTAGGTTTAATATGCAGTTCATATATATTCATATCCAAATTTCATGTTTAGGTATCTGCAAGTCCAGCATACAGTATTTACCTTAATTAATTTCATTTTTGTCGTGCTTGATTCATTCTGAATCAAACTAAGTGAAATCTAATGAAGTCAACCATTTAGTAGTAGGCTGATCATGAATTGTACCGTGTCCAAAGCATTTATCTAACAATTGTGTAGGTAGTTATGGCAAGCTATTTATAAGAAATAAACTAGCAAACGTACTTTTAATTAAACCGCGGGCACAATATTTCCTCCTTTTTTAAGTGCAATCTGCAACATCTTTTCAGAAGTTTACTGCAACATCTTTTTACAAGAAAAGGAAGATTCTAAAGCAGGAATAGCTCAGCACGTCAGATGGTCAGACTTCCTCGACAAGGAAAGAAATTGAAACTAAAGTGAAAAGCTCATCAGAAAGATCTGGACAACAGTGAATAAAAGTTAGAAAAACATAAAATCTAAACACAAAATTATTGACCGTTTTGTGCTCACAAGGCGGTAAAGCATTATAAAGTTGGGTTCTTTCTCCCCCCACGAGAAAAAAAAAAAAAAAGCCTGCTTTCAATAGGTCTTCAAGATTATACATATCGGCCATTTCCTGAAATTTCCAGAATAGAACAAAAAAAAAAAAAAAAAATCAATGCATGCTGATATTCGTGATATGATCAAAAGGTTCCCTATATCATCAGGATGGCCACATTGTGTCACGAGAAATGGTGGAGATTAAGGATCCAAGTTCGCCTTCAGGTCCACAAATTTGAAACCCATGGAAATTGGAGAAAGAACACAAAGGAGGCCTATAAAATGCCAAGAAACCTTACCGATGTAGCTGTGGTCTTCAAAATAAATATCACCTTCTCCATACGTCGGATTAATCCCTACCGTGCATTGACCACTCCCAGTCGCCAGTATGCTTTCTTATGGTCCATGTTTTGGGTATTTGATCTTATGGTAATGATGCAGCTTAGTGCATGTAGTACTTGCTATTAAGAAATCCAACTTGGCTAGGATGTAGTGTAGATAGTTAGGCACACTTGTGATTCCCATCGTTACTACTCTTTTGACTGTAAATGGTGGGATTGTGACTCTATAGTTGAGAGGTGTACTGCACCCCACCAGCTGCCGACACAGCCCAGGACTTCAGAACAGGAGGAATGGAGGAACCTTCAGGCTTCTTTTATAGCTGCTCACCTGAAAAGGACAGACCCTCTCATATCTAATTCAGTATCACTTGATGTGTAGAGGTTCATTGTCTTTCACCTTTTTCGTTAGCTTCATTTTGTTTAATTAGTGACAAGAGTGCAACAAGCTAGCTTAATGTTTATACTGCTTTCAATACTAGAGGTGCGGCGTAGTACCCACTTCTTTAGTGGGTTGACCTAAGACCTTTCAGTTTGATCTCAGCATGCAGTATCAGTAAAATCTGATTAGTATGTAGACTACTCGCCACTAAAACAAATAGATTGACAGCAATTACCGCGTAATTTGTGTTCATACCATAGTATATCCCAAGTTTCTGCCCTGTCATTCTTGTTGCCTGAGCTAGCTTTTACTCTCATGTTCTTCATGTAAGGTTTCATGGTTGACGCGCGTTCATTCATTGCATGTGGTGTGCATCTAATTGATGTCTAGAATGCCTAACGTTTGTAATGATAGTCGTATGCCCTAGCTTATATATGTCTCCATGAGCACTTGTCATTTGTGTGCGACATTAGTTGCACCTAGATTATATAGCATATAAGCTGCTGGGAGCACAATGCACGTTTATATTCAACTATATATAGCCACGAAGGGAGATGCAGAACCTTCATGGTCCATTGGCCAGTGCACATCCTTCCTTTCTCCGTCTTATTCTTACTTAAGAACTGGAAGAAGCATTATGTTGATATATCAGGCATTGGGTAACTTATGATGGATGCATTGCAACCATTGAGAAGATAGGTTAAGGATTTTTATTAGGGCTAAGCCTGCTGGGGATATAAACAAGCCTGGAATGACATATATGAGAATGATGTTTTCATAAGCTGCCCAATCAAGCTTTTGCAGGTATAAATGCTAATATAAGAATCTTATTTTTATGAGTATTTTGGTTATTGGTTTATCATGTAATGACATTACCCCATCAACTTTCCATGTAAATCTCTCAATTTCTTTTCTCGACCGAGTACTCGTCTTGCCAATTTGGTTTCTGAATCCCCAACTGGCTTAGCCTTGATAGAGCCTAACCACCTTTACTAACTGGTTGCAGTTGCATGCATCATGGGGCTTCCCAAATACATTACTCGTCTGCAAAAGTAGCAAAGCAAGATACGCAAAATAACAAGCAGGTACTCCCTCTCTCTTCATTTGTTATAAGCAGTGGATTTTTGAGGAGCATAATAACCGGATCTTCAGGGCCAAACCTTTGGGTGTTTCTTTTTCGAGTTGGACAACACATATGTCCACCTGGCTCTTCATCTCTGGTTTTCATTTGCTCCTTGCCATTAATTAAGCCTTTATGGATAGGTTGAGTGACGGGTTATAACCACGTCCTCAGTTCAAATCTTAAAAGGTGCTATCTTGTGGTATTGAAGAATGTTGAGCTTGAGATTAAGAGTGCCCATAACTAAGTGAACACTTTATTGTCCCTCCCTCTTGATCCATCTCCTCTTTCTCTCTCTAGTGCGCTTGCTGGGCCTCGCAAAGAAATTGACCTGATGGGTTAAGATCCATTTGGGGGTGGGGGGAGGGGTCGTTTTCCATCCAAAAGGTCGTTTCAAGGAAAAAGCAATGTTCATTTACTTTGTTTATTATTATACACATTTCTATAACCATTAACATTTCAAAGCGCGGTTTATCATCTTTATCCATTGCTCAATGGAAATACTATTTGGCATGCATGTCGTTGCTTCAATGAATCAATCATGTTTCATGCAGCAATGCTCATTTTCATCTCTTTTCTTTCTGAATAACAACAACAATAATAATAATCATAATAAGTACTTGTATATAATATTCATAACATTCTCCTATGAAAAAAGAATTTTCTAGTGAACCTACCTTGTGACAGCAAAAGGTAGGTCCAAACTTTGAGTCCCCCTTATTCTCACTTCCAAACGATTTTTTTTTTTAATATGCAGAGCTCAATCAACTGGAGCTCAGCCGAGTTCAAGCCATATTAATCTCAAGCCAAGCTCAGTTCAACTGAAGCTCAAGCTATGAGTTTTGAGACTCGAGTCGAGCTCGAGCTAGCCCAGCTTCATTCTCTGCTCGTGCACATTCCTACGTTGGACCTTTTTTGAAGCATATAAAAACATTTAATAAAAAAATTTATTAGGCTGGGTCACCAGACAGCGAGTTTGGCCTAGTAATCCCAGCTTGTTAAAATGCATTTTCCATTTCTTGGTTCTCTCTCTCCCTCTCTTCCTGTTGCATTTGCCTTTAATATCAACAACAACCAAGCTGGCTAGAATGGGGATCACAAAGACCGTTCCTGTCATCTTCTATCGTTGTATCCTCATAAAGTCCAGGACGCCTAGTCATGAAATCATGATCCACAGTATCTTTCTTGAACTCTGAAAACATTATATTGATTTTAAGTAATGGAAAGCATTCCCACATCATTTTCTGATTAAAATATACGGTCAAATATTTTAGAAACCAACATTTGACAAAAAAAAGTGATTAAAAACATAACAAATCCATAAAAATTCAAGAGCGGACTTATATATGAATATTATATATATGTGTGATTTAATCTATGATGCAATTCACACAGTCGGAAACTTACTATCAAATTAATTATCATTTTATATTTGCATTGTGTTCACAATAGACATTACAATAATGGTTTGTATCGGCAACAGATTCTGCCTAAAGGCAGTAACCCCTGCGGATGCTTGCTATCTTTCTAATTTAGCAACTTGTCATATAGCTTTTGTGGGGTTTTGAAATTGGTGAACTCTTGAATGCAATATTTGTCGGATCGAGTCGTGTCCACCAGTTTGTGAAGACAACAAATATACATCTGTCAAAAAAAAGAAAAAAGAGACATACGTTTGCGATACTTTTTTTTAACTTTTTTATAATCCCTTTTTTATCTTTTTTCAAAACTCTCTTTTTTCACTTTATCGATGGTATTATGGTCATTACACACCTTATGGGTGTGCACACAGATATTAAGTTGTGTGCACACCTTTCTGCACATAACAAGAGGGAAGTGGCGCATTTTTTAAATCTTTTAATAAAGTAATGCATATTTTAAACTTTTTCTTTTGTTTACAATCTATTTTGAGTATTTTCACCCTTCCATTTTTTTTTTATTGTAATGAAGACATTTGGTCATTGGTCATTGCATAATCCTGTGCCCCAAAAAATCAGGGTATGCACATAATCAGCTTCAAATATTTGTGCTTCGAATATTTGTGTAACAAGAGCAAGATTCCAAGGCTGGGCGTCGGGCCGGGCCGTCGCCGGGCAGGCCCGATCGGCCCAACCACCGGGCTCCCCCTCCTCTAGGCCCGGCCCGGTCGGCCTGACTACCGGGTTCCCTCTCCTCCTTTTCTGTCCTCTGTCTCCCTTCCCGACGTTCCCGTCTCCCTCCCCCTTCCCCCCTCCCGTCTCCCTTCCCCTTTCCCATTTCCCTCCCCTTTCCCCCCTTTCTGTCTTTCCTTCCCCTTCCCGTCTCCCTCCCCCGGCGAATCGGCGATGGAATCAGCTAGCGGATAAAGCAAGGAGCCCCACGCGATCAGCAAGGTTCGCCTCTCAGCAGAAACGGGGACGTACGGATCCAAGCACGGTGCGGGCAGGATGGGCTTGGGGAGGTTGTCGTGGAGATGGGGGCAACGGGAATGGAGTGGACTGTCGCAGGGAGTTGATGGCGGTGTGCAACGGAGGGCGATGGATTGCGGAAGCACCGCCGGGCCAGCCCTGCCTTCTCCCTCCTCCTCTCCCTCTCCGCTCTCCCTCCCCCTTCCTCTCCCAGTCTTCGCACGGCAATCCGGCCCGGCCCGCCAAACGGGCTGGGCTGGGCCTGATTTTCGATGACCTGGCCCGATACCCGGCCTGACAATATTGGCCGGGACCCGGCCTGGGCTTCAGGCCCGGCCGGCCCGGCCCCATGCCCACCCCTACAGGATCCCATTGCTTTTGTATCAGCGTATTGGCTTCTCTCCAAAACCTAAGCTGCTTATTTAAGCGGTGCTGGTGCATCAGCGTATTGACTTCTCTCCAAAACCGAAGCTGGTTATTTAACCGGTGCTGGTGCAGAAAATTTTATATGGTTATTGACGACAATGCTCTCATTTAAATAAGAAAAAAAACTTTTTTAAATATAAAAGAATGCAAGAACTTAAAAGAACTTTTTTTTCAATAATTTCAAAAATGCCTCCATTTTTTTTTTCTCTTGGCGTATGCACGGGCGCATGCAACTCTGTCTCGGGGCAAACAAGTGATGATGGTCCTAAACGTGACCATCTCGACCATAATTAAGCCTGAGCTGTTCCTAAAGGATGCAAGAGCCGATGGTCCTAAACGTGGCCAGGTGGGGTTGAATCCATTATCGTTGCTTGTAGTCACTAGTGTGGAGACTAACGATGACTTTGATGGAGGTTTGTATGGGCTTAGTAGTTAGTTGCAGATAAAGAAGGACATGGATCATGGAAAATGGATCATGGAAAAGAATGTGTGCGTTCAGTTTGTGGTGCTTAAATGGCAGAATAGCTGCTTGTGGCGTCAAAGGAGGAGGTGATGCTCATCCCACGCTGGGTGGGTACTATGCTTCGTAATTAAGTCTAGGTTCTTATTAACCTCATGGTTTTGTAACTGGTTATGTATGGCAATCTTTTGTTGAACAAAAAGGACGGGGTATCTCTTGGCACAAGATTTCATTTGATTTTCCTTCCTTGATGCCACTGGCATTTTCCTTTTATTTGGAAAGGTAAGGGAAAAATTATTTTACATTTTACATATAAATAGATGTTTACTGGTGGACTGTGTCACATTGCTGAATTATCAAACTTTGGCTGTCTTTTTGTATCCCCGTCCATTATCGTAGATCTCAATGTTGCCCTCATTTCTTTGTGGTCTGCTAATTCATTGGTTCAAGCGATTGTTGATGTTAAGATGTTTCGTCGACCAGCTGGTGCTACTAAGGACATGCAAGCTTCTAATATGCTACTATGTTGATACATCATGCGTTTGGTTCAGTGTTATTTCATTTTCTTTAAAGCTTAGTCTATATGTCTCAATGCTGCCGAAGTCGATAGGAACGTCAACATATCCGATTTGAATCAAATATTCAACCGAAACCATTCTCAACAAATCAGATATGAAAAAATTTGAACTTTGGTTAAGAGATCGAATCGGTTTCAGATTTAAGAAATGACAAGAAATGGAATTTGGATGTACAAAAATATCTTCTTGGATTTAGTTTTAAATAAACAAAGAATAGGAATGGAAAAAAGAGCACTGCAACTATGTCTGCGAGTAAAGCCCCGACAAGGATAAGGAAGTGTTGTAGGATTACTGGAGATGATGGCAGTAGTACATGGAGAATTTGAGGCGACAATTATGTAGAACTAATGGGGCAAAGAATGTGTGTGTGTGTGTGTGTGTGTGAGAGAGAGAGAGAGAGAGAGAGATCTGGCACAGCTGAAAAACAAGTGTGGGAAGAATGTGCGTTGGGTGGAGCAAGCCACCAAAGGAATCCAAAGTCGGTGAGGGGGAGTACATGAAAAGAGATTGTAGGGAAGGGAGGGAGAGGAGAAAGGAAGAGACTGTGATTGAGGGTGAGGATTTTGCCTCGAGCCAATCCCATGGTCATCGTTTCGTGGTAAACCATGAAATGCCGTGGAACGCTTGGGGCCTTCATACCCCCGTTCTGCGTCTGCGTTGGGTCATTCCGCTTGTCATGTGTCTGATGTTTGCATCAACATCACATGAAATGGAACAACATGTTCCATACCATGGTGTTTCACTGGATTCAAACAAACTCTTAGGCTGCGTTTGGATGCCACCTATAAACGAGGTTTTAGGATTTTTCCATCCAAACCCCGTTTTGGGTGACAGCTAACTGGGTTTATGGGGAACTCAGTTTTGCTGAAAATGACGTTGGAACCAGGTTTTGAAAAAGGTTTGAGGCAGGGGCAGAGCAAAAGAAATTTCATAAAGGGGGTCAAATTAAAGTTTCTAAATTTTGACACGGGCTAAAATATCATTTTTTAAAATTTTTATATGAAATATTCTTTTTTAAAATTTTTATATAAAACAAGTGAATTTTTTCCCCTCCTTGGCTTCGCCCCTGGGTAGGGGCCAAGTGACCTTACTGGAGAAATTTTGCTTGTGAAAGAAAGTTGATTATGAGAGGCAACTCCTACATGGCGTAAAACAAAGATTGCGTCCTATTGCTTCTCATAAGAGTGTTAAAACCCCAAATTTTTTTCTCATACTTTCCAAATTAGATGATAAATTATGAACATTGGGTCTGCTAGTTACCTTAAAGAATCTTTTCTTGATCAGTTCTGGTTTGTGTTAAAAGATTACTAAATGATTTATTATTGGATGAAAAGTGCAACTCAGATGTGCACCACGTCCTCGATGAGAATGGGAAAAATAAAAACTCACATACTCCACTTTTTGAATAGCTTCTGCACATGCCTCAAGGGGCATAGCGTAGCTGGTCGAGCTAA
This sequence comes from Nymphaea thermarum, assembly GCA_011799765.1. NCBI lineage: Eukaryota > Viridiplantae > Streptophyta > Magnoliopsida > Nymphaeales > Nymphaeaceae > Nymphaea > Nymphaea thermarum. The sequence continues at coordinate 277,735 of JAANDH010000222.1, read as the reverse complement.
GGGTCTGTATTAAGGCAGGTCTCTAGTTCGATTCCCGTGGGCGCTATGTTCCTGTGTCTTAAGGCGGTAGGGCGCGACATCTAAGTTGAAGGGTGCACCGTTGCTATCGCTGACACCGACGTAACTCAGGACCCCGGAGGCAGGGGGAATGGGGGGACCTTCGGGCTTTTCCGGGCGGTGAGATAATACCTCTCGCTCACCCAGAATAGCTTCTGCACGTGGAACAAAAATAAAAAGCCACTGCAAGAGTATAATGAAACGGAATAATGAAACGGAATTTGAAAGCTCACTGTCAATGACATGGAGCACACACTGGGTGCACAAACTAATTGTAGGCTGCCTAACAGTCAGAGATGTAGAAAGTCAATGAGGCTCGAAAGGCTTGTGCTGAAGCTCGACAGAAAATTAAGGACTTGATTAAAAAAGCTTGAAGGTGATGAGGGAAAGGTTGATCAACTTCAATATTACGTTCAATAAGCAATATTTGGATGATGTGATCACGAACCATCCACTTCATACTTTATTGAAGTTTTCTCTAAGGATATATTTTCTGCTACAGTCTGTAATTGTCTTTATTCTGCAAGTACACAAGCTTGAAGAGCAATTTGACTGGATATATTAACAAGCACAATACATAGTGTCTTTCCAACTTTATGCTTGGTTGGTTCTCATCATGTTGTTTAATTACTTTTAAATCACAGAATGCTATATTGAACATCCTTTTTAGTGCCCCATGAAATTGGAAGGGCAACGAGAATCAAGTGATTGAAGCGGAGCCTCATGTTAAACAGTAGCGGAGAGCAAACAAATCTTTCTTTTCTCTACCGAATATGTATCTATGATCTGACGTAATTGTATTCATTGTATGAGTGATTGTATTTGTTTAATTGTGATTTAACTGTATTGAATGTTCAGCTAAAGCTGAAGTTGAATTTTAGAAACACCCTAAAAAACCAATTTTTTGTCGTCCAAACAAAAACTAGGTTTGGAAAGACATGGTTTTTATAATGGCATCCAAACATAAAAGCCAGGTATTGAAACCTGTTTAGAAAATCAGGTTTCTTTAAAACCCGGTTTTCTCATAACCAGGTTATGACAAACAAGCACTTAATGTTCCTCTCTGATTCTGACTGAATTAGAATATCATTAATATAAACATGATGGATCAATGAACTGATCCAGGTATGACTTGAGAACTCTATTCCTTAAATCTATTAAAGCAGAAAGGACAATAATTAGACCAAATGGTGGCATCGGAGGTTGTCAATTGGAGTCACTCCTCTTCCAGAATCAACAATGGCTAGCTCCGCAGTCTATTCGTTAGCCATCGACGGTGCAAGGGGAATGGCATTGCCTTTGAGATGCAATAATAAAATACCATCGCCGCACCGTCGTACTTTAAATTTTTTAGAATGTACCATTCCGGCACCCACACCAGCACCGGCACACCCACCCCACATTGGTGACATAGGGTGTCAATGCCATCAAACTCGTTCAGACACACAAGTCAGCACTGAAGGGACTGTCGGTTGGTGCCTTTTGTTTTAGAGAATTAAAGTCCTGTTGTAGCCTGTACTTGGTAAAAATACATAAACTGAGATGTCCAAGAAAGACGGTCACTGACGTCGCGACAGAAGGGTCTGTCTCCATGACCTTCTCCTTCTAAACGAGCTTCTGCGTTAGCGACGTGACGAAAGCGGAGTCAGGTTTGTGGAGGTTGTTTGATTGCCGAAATGAAACCATATGTTCTTCTCCCTCAAACGGCCCGGCAAGGGATTTAGGCGAGAGGCCAGGTGTAGCCAGACACAAAGGAGGCCTTGATTTGTAGACGCACCTAGACGTCACGAAGCAACGGTGAGTAGAAGCACCAGAAGGTGGGAAGGGAAGGGCGGGTACGAGACCAAGCACACATAGTGCGCCGCAACCCCTGTAGCCCATAGGCGGAGAGTGGAGTGAGAGTAAGCGTCAGCGAACCAAGGAGGCCAAGAACATGATCCCTGGTCGGTCTGTCTGGCAGAATTTCGCTTTCGCTCACCCTTCGCTAGCGCTTGGAAGCCTGACGGCTCCCTTTCTGCATTTCTTTCTCAACAGGGTGAACACTTGGGTAGTGATAGCGTAACGGATGGAGCCAAACAAAAGCAAGAAAAAAAGGGTCCAGGTAGCTTGCTTACCGCAAAAGTGGTAGAAGCGAGTCGTAGAAGAAAAGCCAAAAGCGACGAGCAGTCGCGGTCGAAGCTTGGCTCTAGCCGATAGGCTAGCAGTCAGCTTGGCTACAGCGAAGCGCTTACCAAGCGCGAAGGAAAGGGCCTTCGCCACCTTCCCACCTACTTCCGCCGCTTCTACTCGCCGTTGCTTCGTGACAGCTAGGCGCATTTAGAAATCAAGGCCTCCTCTGTTTCTAGCTACACCTGGCCTCTCTCCTAACTCCCTTGCCAGGCCGTTTGAGCGAGAAGAACATATGGTTCCGTTTCGGCAATCAAACAACCTCCACAAACCTGACTTCGTGCTAAATTCTCGTTTAGAAGGAGAAGGTCATGGAGACAGACCCTTGTGTCGTGACGTCAGTGACCGTCTTTCTTGGACATCTCAGTTTATGTATTTTTACCAAGTACTGGCTACAAGAGGACTTTAATTCTCTAAAACAAAAGGCACCAACCGGCGGTCCCTTTAGTGCTGACTTGTGTGTCTGAACGAATTTGATGGCATTGACACCCTATGTCACCAATGTGGGGTGCGGGTGCCCCTGGTGTGGGTGCCGGAACGGTATTAAGTGCGACAGTGCGTTGATGGTATTTGAGATATATAATGAACACATCTCAAAGAAATACTTTTTATTTGCAGAATTTTTGTACAGTGCTGAAATTAAGTGCTTTCCTAGATCTTTATCATGCATAGAAGTTGGTAGTTGTTTGCTTCATGGGTAGGTCGATGGTTTAACCAATGCCCTTAATCTAAGTCTGATGAGTTGTTTAGGATAGAAATAGAATCTTATCATCAATTGCATTGGATTTATATGCAGTTCATATTCATATTCCAATTTCATGTTTAGGGATCTGCAAGTCCAGCATACAGTAGTAATCGTAATTGATTTGATTAATTTGGAATCCAACTACATGAAATCAATCTAATGAAGTCAGCCCTTGAATAGTAGGCTGACCATGAATTGTAGTATTGTTTTGAGTCCTACGCATTTAACTAACAATTGTTAGCTAGCTATGGCAAGCTACTTATAAAGAATAAACGAGCGAACATAGGCTTAAGCATACCGCAATCGACTAGAAAAAAAATATTCTAAAGCAGGAATAGCTCAGCACGTCTGATGGTCAGACTTCCACGACAAGGGAAGAAATTGAAATGAAAGTGAAAAGCTTGTCGGAAAGATCTCGAGAATAGTGATAAAAGTTAGAAAAACATAAAAGCTAAACACAAAAAATATTGATCAGCCCATAAGGCGGTAAAGCATTATAAAGTTGGGTTCTTTCTCTGCCACCAAAAAATAAAAAAGAATTCAAGATTGCTGAAATTCGTGATATGATCTGACGCTAAAGATGCTTCTGAAGGATTCCTTATATCATCAGGATGACCACATTGTGTCACGAGAAATGGTGGAGATAGGGATCCAAATACATGCTCACCTTCAGGTCGAATGGAGAAAGAACATAGAGGAGGCCTATAAAATGACATGCAGCGCTAGCCTCACCGAGGATGCCAATATGCTTTCTTATGGTCCATGTTTTGCGTATTTCATCTTATGGCAAGGATTTAGCTTAGAGCTTCCGGTACTTGTTATTTAGAAGGCGAACATGGCTTTTGCATTTCAGATAGATATATCCCAAATGATCTTGCTCCAAGGGGTTTAGGTAGCATAGCTGGTTGGCCATGCAGACACTTAACACTGTCCGTCAATTCATGTGGATCTAATTCTCAAGGACTGTAAATAGTGGAATCGTGACACTCAAATTGACGGTTGTACTGTACCCCACCTTGGTTTCGATACAGCCCCAGGACCTCGGGGCCAGGGGAATGGGCAGCCTTCTGGCCTCATTTCAAAGTATGTGGTCGGCATCTAATTGATATCTAGAATGCCTAATCTTGGCAATTATAATAGTCATGCGCCGTAGCCTATATATGTTGCAGGAGCACTTGTCATTCTTGTGTGAAATTAGCCATCTAGAATATATATATATATATAATGCATGTTTATACTATATATAGCCACAAATGGGAGATGTACTAGAACGTTGATGCTCCAGTGGCCAGTCCACATCCTTCATTTTCTCCATCTTATTCTTCCTCAAGAACTGGGAAAAATATTGTAATCCTAAACATCCACACAATGGCTCAAAGTTAAGGATATATATGAAAGTGAAGATTGATCATGCATTGGGTAACTATGACAGGTGCATTGCAACCGTTGAGAAAATAGGTGAAGGTTTTTTATTTGGGTTAAGCCTGCTGTGAATCCAAAACTTAAAAACATAAATGCATTTTCTTTGAATCTCTCTTTTTTTTTTTTGATGTTACATATTATCTTCAATTTTGCAATTTCCTCAATAATATTTGTTTATAGGCCGAGAAATTAAGACAATGATACAGGTAAAATTTTCTCCTTGTGCTTATGCAGCTGGCTTGCTTTTCCTTGAGTCGGGACTTTCAAAAGTCAATGTTAATAACAAAATTAGCTTGTGCATACTACAAAATATACGTTAGTATGTTTTTGATAAAAATAATGCGGGGTTAAGCTGTTCACCATATATTGTATATGCTTTGATCGGAATACATGCAATGAATATGAATCCTATTTTATGATTATTTTGGTTCGTAGTTGGTTTCACGTGTAATGACATTAACCCATCTACTCTCGTAGTAAGTCTCCATCTGTCTCTTTTCAAGTGCTTGTCTAGCCAATTTGGTTTACGAATCCCCACTGGCTTAGCCTTGATAAGGCCTAACCTCGTTTTCTAACTGGTTTCAACTGTATGCACCATGGGGTTTCCCAAAACATCACTCGTCTACACAAGCATCAAGCAAGATATCCAAAATGACAAGTAGGTACTTTCTCTCTCTTAAGAAGTTGGGGTATAGAACTGAAAAAACGTGAGTGGTGAGAGTTTTTTCTTTTTTTTTACACTTTTTCAATACAGTTTCTATGCAAAAGGAGATCAAGTTCTGCACACTGCTCCATATATATAACGAGCATACACTCAGATGCAGATCCTACTATCAATATACATATTTACTTTTATGCCCAAACATACATATGCATGTACATGAGATAACAAATAAATATGAAATAACAAATAAGTATGAGATAACAAAAGATTTATGAGATAATGAAATAACAAACAGATGTATGAGATAACGCTAAACATAGGTATGAGATAATGTTTATTGGATAAACGAGATAACAAATAACATTAAACATAAGTATGGGGTAATGGTTATGAGATAATGAGATAACAGATGGATGTATGAGATAAAGCTACACATAAGTATGAAATAACATTTATGAAATAATAAAATATTTTATGAGATAATGAGATAACACTATGAGTGGAACAAAAAAATGAAAACGGTTCTTTTACTTCTCAAAGGGGTATATTGGTCATAACAATATCCATATACAGACTAATAAATTTTACTTTGTCAAATCCTCCAATCTTCTGTTTGTGGTTTTCTTTTTTGTCCCTACAAAAAAGTTTTTTTTTTTATTAATCATGAGCATTGTTATTACTATTAAAATGGCCCATGAAATCTCATACACGGGGATGACATATATAACCAGCTTCAACACTTAAGGCTGAGCAAGTTCTTCAATGTTAATGCTCTCATGGAATACACTTAGTCTGGTATTGATCAGCACTCAAGAAAGCCCATCTAGGAAATTAGTATAAAAAGGGCCCTTGACTTGGGACATACAACTGTAAGGCAAAAGTGCTCGTGCTATGCATTTGTATTCTCTAGTTCAAGACTGATTTACTGTTGTTATTAGTGCGTAACGATAAGTTTTTTTGATAACTTGATTATGAAGATTTTCCTGTCTATGGACGAGCAAAGTTTTAATGTTTGTATTTGCTGTGGATTTAATTCTTAAAGCAGGATTTCTACTAGTGTTTGTGAGTCTCATCTAATTTGTGATATACATATTTCGTTTTTATTTTAACATTTTACTGATGAATTTCATTTTTTATTTGCACGAGGGAAGACATGAAGGATAAAGGAGCTCATTAGATGTTGAAATCATGAAACTTTTTTTGTATATTTCTGTAATATTTTTTTAGTCATGTACTTAAACGGCATGTAATCAATAAAATTTTTACATGCTTGGTGCCTCCAATGGATGGCGGAATTCATAAAGGCTTCTCCCGGCAGCAAGGAATGGAAGATGTTCACATCATCAATTTCCCGATTGTAGTTAGACAAGTTCCAGCAAAAAACAAAAAATCATGTCTAACCAACAAAAAAACTAGTATGCCATACTTAAGGAAAGTTTACTTTTTACTGAACTTGGAGGCACGTTCAAGTATGGTCCAGATCTTGAGAAAGTATCCGGCGGAGATTGTCAAGATTAGTAGATAAATGAAAACGTTTAGGAATGTAATTTTTGTAATGTAACAATTTGTTGATATAAATATCTTTTTTGGGAGTTGCTCACACACACACACACACTCTCTCTCTCTCTCTTTCTCTATCCACAGGCAGAGCAAAAGACTTTTGGCTTGGGGGGGTGCACTCATTGCAAGAATTTTAGATTTTGAAGGGCACCAACACATACAAATGTAAATTTGTTGAGGACATAAATCATGCAAATTAAGAAATTTTAAAGGACTGATATGGGCAAATGCCCACACCATCTCACATGTGGCTATGCCATTCTTTCCCTTCCTCTCTATGTGTGTGTATTACAAATCATTGCCAAACGTTAGAAATTTTCCTTCCAAATTTTCAGCTACAGTGACATGTGCTATTATTTACAATGTGTTTTAGCGGTAGTTTGCAACCATCGCCACAAATTTGTTTGCTTGTTGTGGCTCATTAGTACATCACTAGAAGTAATTGGGATTCTCAACATAAAAAAAAAATCTCTCTGTCCCTCTCCCTGCATCACAAAACAAAATTTCTCCTACAGTTGTTTCTGATGATGCAGAGGATTGATTGCATGCTAATTTTGATGTCCTTGTAATTGTTTCCCATGATGGAGGGTCAAGTTTGGCTGCTATTTTTTCTCAATATACAAACATGAATTAAAATGTAATCTCTTGTTTGTTAGGATGCTATACTTTATTTATCATGCACAGTCTCTTGCATGTTATACTGAAAAAAGGAAAGATGAATGAAAAATGTTTCATGTATTTGGTTCAGTTCAAAGGATCCACTGCATCAATGAGAAAAAGGTTAAGTTCTCTGTTTGTTCTCATTGTTTTTTCAGCATGACCTGTTTGCAGCCTCGAGGCGCATAGTGTACATAGCTGCTGGTGAGCTTGTACAGAGTTCATCAATTCAATTCCCATGGATGTTATTCTCCTGTGACTTGTGAGGTTAGGTACAACACCGCCCTGAAAGTGCACCGTCTCCATATGCATATGAGCCATATGCACCCCAGAACTCTTCATGCAAGTTTCGGCTGCTCGGGCTTTGCTCCCGACTTGAGTGTTTGAACATGATAAATATTTGAATAAGGAAATATATCTGACTATAGCATATCATCAGTAGGAATTTTAAGGATAAAAGTAAAGTTTATCCATATGTCATTGTCAAGAGAAATTTAACAAAAAAATCTTCATTACTCTTTTTTCATTTAATATTGTAGGTTCTTGAAAACCAATTAAATTTGCATTAAACTAACGCTCATGTAGCAACAAAATCGTGCCGATTTCAAGCTATGCCAAGCTACGTTTGAAGTCTCGATGAACTGAAGCCAGATGGGGAGGTGGAACTAGTAAATTCAAACACGAAGAGATGACAAATTGTGGCTTATCTTTAGACCTACAGACCCGAATTGTGTCTCTATGTGTAAACAATAAAAGACGACAGTTCCTTGACATCTATGTTCACATACGATCGACTACGCGAGTAGTTCACATAGTTTGTCAGAGTATATAGTTGAAGAAATCACCATGCAAGCGCACCTAATCGAATGGATTGCTCCTAATGAACGCATCCAAAGAAAAAAAAATTATTTGCGGAATGGTTATTACATTTTTCATAATATAGTTGCTGCAAATTAAGTAATTTCTTGGATCTACAGAAAAGTTGCCACATGATTTACTTCATTGATAGGTCAATGGTTTAACTTTTACGAACGTTAATCAAAATCTGATGATTAATTCATGTTTAGGGATCTGTAAGGCCAGCATATATAAGTTATATTAATTGATATCTTTTTCGACACTCTTGATTTTGAATCCAACTAAGTGAAATGCAATGCACAGCATAAAACATATATAATTTTACGCTGCGCATTTCCTCCGTTAAATTGCAAATTGTGCTTATATCTTTTGACAAGAAGATTCTAAAGCAGATATACCTCAGCATTCGTCTCACGGTCAGACATCCACGACGAGGGAAAATTTTGAAATTAAAACGAAAAACTCTGCAGAAAGGTCTGTAGAATGGTAATTAAAGGTTAGAAAAGCATAAAAACTAGGAAATTTATTCCTGAAGCACAAAAAAATGTTGGTCTTTTGGTGCACCTAAGGCAACCAAGCATTATTAAGTTTGTAAATTTTCAGGATTACATCCATTTCCTGAGATTAATTTCCTGAAAAGAATAAGAACATTTCATGACAGGTAGCTGATATTCGTGATATGATCTAAAGCAGAAGATGCCGCTGAAGGGCAATTCCCTATATCATCAGGATGACCACATTGTGTCACCAGAAGTGGTGGAGATCAGGGAACCAAGTACATGCTCGCCTTCAGGTCCACAAATTCGAAGCCCGATATTGAGATTGAGGAAAGAACACAGAGGAGGCCTATAAAATGACATGCAACCTTACCGAGGTAGCCGTAGTCTTCCAAATTAAGTATCACCTTCTCCTTCATTCATTCCTTCTCCATACGTCGCATTAATTCCTACCATGCATTGAGTACTCCCAGTGACCAATATGCTTTCTTACTGTCCATGTTTTGGGCATCTCATCTTATGGTAAGGATGCTGCTTAGAGCATGTAGTACTCGCTACCTGTGCATTTGAAATAGATATCCAAAGTACAACTACTTGGTGCGTAGAGCGTCATTGCCTTTCATCTTCTTCTTTCGCTTCGATCTTTTGTTTGGTTTAATTAGTGACAAAAGCAACTAAGTAGCCTAATGTCTAGATTGCTTTTGATACTTGAGGTGCGGTGCACCAGCTCTTTTAGAGGGTCGATGTCAGCAGTTCAATAAAGGATGCTTACTTTATATATATATATATATATATATATATATATATATATATATATATATATATATATATAAAGTAAGCATCCTTTACTGAACTGCTGGATTTTTTGTCACATGGGCCTAGTTTCAAAATTTTAATAGAACCCGAAATAGAAATTTTTAAATCATATAGTTATATATATATATATATATATATATATATATATATATATATATATATATATATATATATATATATATATATATATATATATATAACTAAAATCTTTTAAATTTACACATAAATTTTAAAAGTTTTTAAAATCTGAGAATGAAGACTCCTACCGGCGCGCCCCCACCTTCCCTCCACCCCTATATATATATATATCCCCAGCTGATCCACCATTATAAAAGAATTTTAGATTGACAACAATTAGTACTTTTTATTCATGCAAACCAAATCCCAATTGTCAGCCCAGCCATTCTATTGCCTGAGCTAGCTTTTAACCTCATGGTGTTCTGCATGTAACGTCAAAAGGTCACTGCATGTGTCGTGCATCTAACTGATGTCTGATCTTGGCAATTGTGTTGACATCCCGTAGCCTACATGGCATGGGCATGTGTCGGCTTTTTGTGAAATTAGTTGCATATAGAATATATGGCGTATAAGGGATCACAATAGGTGTGAATAGTTAACTATAGCCTCGAAAGGGAGATCTAGCTAGAACCTTGA
>JAANDH010000222.1:205139-265139 GCA_011799765.1 Nymphaea thermarum | reverse complement strand
GTTTTAGTTTGTTTACTTGAAGTTAGTTTCGTTTTGGTTTCTTGAGATTTCTTTTTGCTGGGCGTTTCCCGCTTTCGTGGAAGCGTCACAAAGAGGTCTCCTTTTCTTTCATGCTTTTCTTTGTGCATAGAATTAAGATTAGTTCGATACTTTGAGAACTTGTCGGCCAGTCTGTGTGAGTTATGTACAAGTGCAATCGAAAGTCTCACTCTTTTAGATATTCAATCCGAGGCTTCTACCTCTATTCTCTCAAGGGTTTAGTGCCTTTGGATCAAATGGTGGTTTGATTTTACATGAACCAAACATCGAATAGCTCTTGAAAGAAGTCTTCTGCAGACTGCAGAGCCGATGCGATGTTCATTTGAAGGGTAACGTCTCAAGGTGCCAACAGCTTGTGTTTCGGATTCATTTGGGCATGGTTGGTGTCCCAAGTTTGTGTACCATGAACCTTTTCCAGTTTCCTCTGTCAAAACATTTCTCAAATGAAATCAAAATCAAGTTTGTCATGCACTATGAGGAACATCTCAAGGGTAGGTACAAGCAGAATGCGGCCCCGAAGACATAATTATTTGCTAAAATAACCGTGATATCATTCTCCCTCCTCTGTCAGCCTCTGTTAGAAGCAGAAATAGTGATCCTTCACCAATGCAGGCAATGGCAGCAGATTAGTCAGAGAAAGGTTGATACTTAAATCAGCTGCAGATCAACGAAAACCATATTTAAATCTATATGTTCTTTACATTCTAAGTTTTGGAGTTCTGTCATATGAGATTGTCGAAACTAGCAAGAACAAACCTGGGGCGAACTGATGATCCGCGATCTCTTGGCTGAATCCAACCTGATTCGCGATGAATTGAAGAATGAGGACTTACTGCTTCCTGAATTAACCCAGACAATTGGTGGACATAAACCACAGTAAAAGGAAACTGAATTCACAAAGTTGATCCTGTTTGCACGAAGGATGAACTCCGTTTATACGCCCATCGCGTGAAACCGATGCTGAGGAAAAACAAAACGGAAAATCACGTCTGCAGTTTTGTGGATAGAGCATTTAAATTCCTGAAAGCAGGACACCCAGATGCTGTTTCTGCAGAAAACAGACTTCAACCTGCACCGAAAAATTTAAACATCACTAAGGTGATCTTACCTCGGTTTTGCCAGGAAGAACAACCAAGTAAATAGTTTTGTACATTTTTCTTTATTAATTTTAATTATTTGAGTGTACATCTCTCTATCTTTCCCTTAAAAAATTTCTTTATTAGTTGCCGTAAACAAAGTTTGTCATTATATTTCTATTCAACTGCCACTATGGAAAATCAAAGTTTACATTTTCATAAACGTATCCATAGAATCAGAAACATGAACAAATATAATTTTGATTTACTAATAAAAGTTGAATCATGGACACTCAAATAAATGTCACCAGTCACCACAAATAAAAATTGTCTGATAATGAAAAATTCATATAAAACAAATTAAAAACTTAGACAACTCTAGCTTCACTAGGCATGTCAAGTAAAATCTCCTTTCGCACAGACGATGGACAACCAAATAATGCTTCAATCCTTTTTTTTCATCTTTAGTAAGATAAATTTATGCATTGATCTGCATCTTGTTTTGAAAATTTATGGCTTCAAACCCTAGAAACAAGTCTTTCATTGAGTATATTAATGGTTGATTCCTCTCAAATATAGCCTTAGCTTCTCTAAAGGCAGTGCAATTACCATCTCTACTTGCTATGGCAACCGATTCAATCATACAAGCATATCTGAAACCATCATCATTTCTATGTTTTTTCTTTTGTGTACTTCGACGATGAGTTTGAAATGCGAATCAACTTAGTACATTTCACAATCAACTCCAAATTAATAAAAGATTCTAATGTCGTTTGATTTTGAGAAATCATATCAGGCTCATTCGCTTAAGTCATTCTATGAAGCATTTCTTTTGCTGTTGATGTTCCTACTCGTATTGCTCTCTTATGACAAAACAAAATCTGTGACAGATTTGGAGAATTTTCCAACCGGATCATTACTTGAAGCCAAATTTGAATCAAGTATCAGATTATATTCTAAATCTGTGAATCACTGCTATACTTCATTGTCAGCCAACGGCATCTAGAATCCGATTGTTCTCTCTTATCAGCTTATCAGAAGTTGAGGAAAGAATAACCAGACGAAGAATGCTAGAGTCCCGTTGTCTGTGAGCATTACCATTGAAGAATCAATCTCAAGGTTTACAAAAAGGCATCTGTGAAAACATCAATACATGTGAAGCATGTCCGTACCTTACATTAGTTCAATGTCCATACGTAATTTATAACCACATTGAGACGTGAAACCAAGACTAGTTGTGAAATTCGTTGATGGAAACATGTCATGCAAAACAAGTGATAGAAAAAAGCCTGAATCAAATTTTGAATATGCTTTCTAGAGGCAAGTTGATCGATTGCGGTGAACAACACCATAGAACCTTCATCCAAGTGAAAGCTGTTTCTAATCATTCGCTTCAATTTAGATGGTTAATAACAGTGAACACCCTCTTGAATTTTACAGCATGAATAAAATTTGTGACAGTTGCTTAACTACTGGTATAGTATTTTCTGCATTTGTTCCATCTATTTATACTTATTATGTAGCCAACATTAATCTCAAAAACATTGAAAATATTCAGGCTTATCAAAATGCTGCAAGCCAAGCAAAAACCAAGAACCAGAGAAATCTCCAACTGCTCGACCGCTCCTCAGGCCAAACCTTAGCAGCTTTGCAGAAAAGAGCAACGTAATGAACTTTATGCATTCACAAATATAAGATTAGAAAACAAATTATACAATCAAGGTTCTTGTTAGCTAAAAAAAATTCGACTATGCAACATATTTTTGGGATTCTTTATTTTAACATTTGTTGGCATTGAGTTAAACCCTTTAGTTGGATTTATAAAAGTTTGCAGACAACATAATTTAAGAGATTACATAACGACGTTGGTTGGAGCCAACACCAGAACAGTAGCAGTTGAGGAAAATGAAAGCATTAAGCCAAAAGTATTTGTGCAAGTTGTATTTGTAAAATAAGCATTTATATAGCAAATTATATATGGCTCCGGTATCAAGAAGAACCATCACACTATGCTCATCAATGTGGCCAATGACTCGTCGAATTGGGCCGAGTAGTGTCAGCCAATGAGTGACATATCACATTGGACTCATCCTGAAATTCTGAATTTGTCCTCTCCGCTTGGCTGTGTAGCTGCTCCGTCTTCATAAGAGGCTGCTCCTCCTCGTTTTCCTTCTCCACAACGAAGAGGTTTACACATGTGACCACGTTTCCCACTTTTCGTCACAAGTGAAGCGTAGCCATTTTTTATTGCACTCCTCTCTATCATGCTGGCTGATGAATTGCGTTCGAGGGTCAAACGTGGTGCATCTACCCTCTTTGTTGGCTGTAAGGGCTTGGGGGTCATGAGTATTGACTCGGTTTGAGTCAAACGGATTAATTGGTTTGCGCAAGGCCTGCAATCACTGGTTCTTCTCCTGGATTGTGTGCGCCAAACAAAAACAATCATGGAGCCGCATAGGTCGTAGGGACTGCAGCTCGATCCGGATCTCTTCCTTGAGTTCTTCGATGAACTACCAATAAGGGTGCTCTCAGGCCAATTTGGTGCTTTCATGCGAATTCCGAACCATACAAGCTGGTAGTCTTGTATACAGGGGCAGAGGGAGGGGGCCCCGCCTAAGCCATAGTTTCACCCTTTTTAATTAAAAAAAAAAATTATATTAAAAAAATTTAGTTTGCATTAAGTTTTTTTGGATTGGAATTTAGTTTGGCCTTACTTTTATATATATATATATATATATATATATAAAATGCAACTAATGTATTAATATAAAATTAAAAAATAACAGGTTAAGTGGCCTTCGTAAACTTCTTCTCCCGTATTGATGTTAAAAGGTTTTAAAAAAATCAGTACGGATGAGAATTCCTTTTTTCTAATTGAAAAAAAACACTGCAAAATGTATTAAAGGGTCAAACTTCTAAACTAAGGTCCTCAGCCACTATTTTTTTCATGAGATGGAAAAAAGCATTGCGGATCATGGTGTCGATGCGGAGGGGCGATAGGGTTTTTGGAGGCCGCTAGGGTTTTTGTTCTCGCCGGATGTATTTATAGACCTTTTATGAGTTTCAAAGGACATTCTCTCCCCCTGGTTTTCTTCTTGCTTGAGGCATCAATGAAGCCATCTCTCTCTCTCTCTCTCCCCCCCCCCCTCTAAATCTCTGTGTGTGTTTCTATTGTTCTCTTTCTTGTCCTCTTTCCTGTTTGGTAGCTTCGATATCTCGGTTGCTGGGAACTGAACGCCATCCTTTGGCTCATATTATTGCCTTAGGATTGACTGGTCCCTACATTATTTCTCTAACCATCCTAAGCGATGTCGGCTAAATTCTTCTTCTTCCCCTTCCTCTCCTCCTCCTCCTCCTCCTCCTTCTGGTTTTAGCTGACATATATGAGGATGGAACATAACTTTTTATGTCTGTAGAATGAGCACCGTCTCTCTTTCTATTTATATTATTTTATTTCTTGAGGTCTCACTCGGTTTTTCCTTTGTCTTTCATTAGGGATGCCGTTAAAAAATTGGGTTTACTTTGTTTACGTGTATTTTGTTTCGTCTGGGTTCTGCAGATTTCTTTTTTGCTGGGTGTTTCTCTCTTGGTGAAGAGTTATATGGAGGTCTCCTTTGGATGCTGCTTTTTTAGTGCATAAAATGAAAACTAGGTAGATCCATTGAGAGCTTATCGACGAGGTGGTGGATTATGTACAAGAGTCTCTCATTTTTCTAGATTCAATCAAGGGGTTCTCCCTCTAATTTCTCAAAGGTTTAGGACCTCTGGATCAAATGGTATTTGATTTTCCAGGAATCAAACTTTGAGTACATCTTGGAAGAAAGTGGACGGGTTGCCAACGCGATTTGCTCAAGTTCCTGGGTATCTATCTTTATTCTTTCTTCCTTTGGCAGTCTCTTTGAGATGCAGAAATAGTGGCCCTCCATCAGTTGCAGGCAACGGCGGTAGGATAGTCACCGCACGATTGATATTTAGTTTAGCTGTAAATCGATACAGACCGTCAGTAGTCGGAAAATCGATACCTTCCTTACATTCTAAGGCCTGGGGTTTTGTCACATGAGGTTGGTCAGACTAGCAAGAAAGGAAGAGGAGTAGACCGATCGACGCTGTCTGCTTTACGGAATCCGATGGCATTTGATTGAGTCCAGAATCTGCCTGATTTCCGACAGATTGAAGCCCTGCTCCGTGCTGATCTAACCTAGAGAAATCGACAGAAACCACAGTAAAAAAACAAAAAAGTGAATTCACAAAATCACCCTGTGCTCAACCAATCTGAGTAGAACAAAATAGAAACTTTCGTTGGCAACCAATGGACAGCCATTCCAATGAGTAGAAGCTAAATCCACCGGTACCGGATGCTATTTTTTGGCAGAAAACATGCTTCAACCTACACCCAACAAAAAAAAAAAGGAAAAACTATTTATTATTAGCTTAGCTAGCCATGAAGGACAAACGGCTTAATAGGGCTTCATCTTGATTTAGGCTGGTACACGTCTTGAGTCAGTTGGTTTCGACTCAAGAGCTCGAGTTAAGTTATACAGGGGTCAGCCTGATTTGCACTTGATTTGCATTCGATAGATTGAGTCCTATTTAAACTGGTTTGCTAACTCCTATTTGATTTGATTTATTTTCTTAGTTTTAAGTTTGAAAATTTTAATAAAAAAGATAACTCGATTATGGTAACTTGATTAATAAAGATTGTAATGGAGTCGAATTCATGTAACTCCAACTTGATTTGTTTATAGTGAGAGTTTTCAGTTAAGTAATCTTACCTCGGTGGCAGAGAAGTTTCTTGTTAACGATCCGGTCAAGCTGGGTCCACGTGAACTTAAAAATTTTGCCATTTAAAAACAGATGTTGTTAATCGACTGCTTATTTGTAAGTTTCCAGTGGAAAAATTGGACAAATTTGTTCGTACAAAGGTTAAAAAAGGAAGCAAAAGTCAAGACTCCACTAAAACGACTCCCTCTCTCTCTTTCATTGTCTCTCATGCAAAACTTAAAATTGTTATTCTGTATGTTAACTTAAGCATTTTCAATCCACCTTCACCTACAATCGACCCTTTCTCCTAGAACTAGAAATAGCTGAACTCAACAGACATTCGACAGATTTTAGTAAGATCATGGATAAATTACACTCTTTCCGATGGAAATTGCAGGGAGGTAGGCTCTCGTCCTTTATTAGCAAAAACAAGGAATTTACAAAATAATCAAAATGGGGATGCTCAGCATTAACTCTGAGAGAACCAAGCTCCATTAGAATCAGGCTGCTCAGCACATGAAACTACAAAGACCAAGAAGGAAAACCATTAAAATAACATTAGCCACCACCTCCTAATGGTGACACCCAAGAAAGCAACGAAAGAACCTCTTCACCCTGCAGATCAACGCATAAATTTATCTTATTATAGATGTAAAAAAAAAGATTGAAGCATTCTTTGGTTGTCCACCGTCTGTGCGAAAA
Source organism: Nymphaea thermarum (assembly GCA_011799765.1). Taxonomy (NCBI): domain Eukaryota; kingdom Viridiplantae; phylum Streptophyta; class Magnoliopsida; order Nymphaeales; family Nymphaeaceae; genus Nymphaea; species Nymphaea thermarum. The sequence goes on along the minus strand of JAANDH010000222.1, from coordinate 258,561 downwards.
GAGATCTTACTTAAGATGCTGAGTGAAGCTAATGTTGTCTAAGATTTGTGGTGACTGGTGACATTTATTTGAGTGCCCATGATTCAACTTTTATTCGTCAATCAAAATTATATTTGTCCATGTTTCCGATTCTACGGATAAGTTATATGAAAATGTAAACTTTGATTTTTCCATTGTGGCAGTTGAATAGCGTAGAAATATAATGTCAAACTTTGTTTACGACAACAAGGGAGAGGGCCTATACCTCAAAAGGTTTTCATCAGAAGAATTTTAGGACTTTTGTTGAAAAACAATTGGGTAAGGCCATAACCACTATTCATACTGATAATGGAGAGGAAATCCTGGCATAATAAATAGATTTTTAATGTCCCTATATGCCAGAGCAAAACGTCATAGTGAAATGAAAGAATTGACATGTTGAAACAAGATTGAGCATGATCCATGATGCTGGCATGACTTATGAATTTTGGGCACATGCTTTTGGAACTACCACATACATTATTAATTGTTTGCCCATTGTCAAATTAAATCGGAAGACTCCCATTTTCCTTTCTCTTTAATACAGATCAAGATTATGCACACTTACAGGTTTTTGGGATAAAGTGGTACCTGCTGCTGTCAACATCCAAGGACTCCAAGTTTCAGCCAAAGACTAATCAATGTCATTTATTTATTGGGTATGCAAGCCATCATAAGGGTTATCTATGCTACGATGCCACAAATGGACGCGACATTATTTCACGTCAGGTAATATTTGATAAACATAATTCTTGCCACTCAGATTTGAAGATGATATCTGATCATGACTTATGGCATGGCTGCCAAGTACTTATTCAATCCCATTGAACTGAAGTTGTAATGATCCAAATGAGCAGCAAGACAATCCTCCTACAACAAATAGCAGTATATTTCTTTTTTATATACCTGTACCTCCAGAGGCTCCAGCTCTTGAACGACAGTTGCCAAATGAAAGTTCAACTCCCGAGTTTCATTCATCAAATGAGGCAAGCTCAGTTCATCGCCCAGCCTATCACTCGCACACCATGGTAACATGATCTACGATGGGTTCCTTGAAATCAAAAGCAATAAGTACTGTTTTCTCTTCTCAAGAATCTGGAAAATTTCAAGAAGCCAATAAATCTGAAAAATGGTGTTTCACCATAAAACAAGAGTTCTTAGCCCTCAAGAAAAATCAGACAATGGTATTTCGTTCCTCCAAAGTCAGAATACAATGTCATTTTCTCCAAGAGGATGTATAAATTAAAACGCCACGAGGATAGGTCCATTGCTTGCCATAAGGCCTGCTTGGTAGCTTGAGGTTTCCTTCAAACAAACAACATTGACTATCGGGAAACATTCAGCCCAACTGTAAAACCCACCACCATCTGAGTTCTTCTCACTTTGGTTTGATAGAATTTCTCATTTCTGAAGGGGCACAACATATATAAATAAGTAAATAATTGTATGAAATCTATTTAAAAATATGCAAAAGTAAGTAAAAATTTTGTTGTTGGTGTGGGCAACTGCCCACACCAGCCTATATGTAGCTCTACTACTGGCTCCATTAGAATTTATCTTCTTGTTTATGTTGGTGATATTATTGTCGTTGGAAACTCTTCTAGCATCATTTCCCAACTAATTCACCAACTTGGGCACGTCTTCTATTGGACGGATCTTGGGCCATCATCTTATTTTCTCCACATTGAAGTCCAGCAACGATTGGAGCAATTGTATGTATGCCAGCATAGTTATATACATAATATTCTGCATAAGGCCAACATGACCAATGCCAAACCCACGTCTTCTTCCATGGTTCCTCGATCTCCTTTTTGACAATCCTTCATTGTATCGAATCATGGTAGGAGTCCTCCAAAATGCCACATTAACTCAGCCTGACATCTCCTTTGTAGTGACTAGAGCTTTGCTAGTGACTATGGTTAAAAGAATTTTTTGCATTATCTTAAGGGAACAAGCCATTATGCTCCTTGCTTGATGAACACAACAATAAAATAGTATTATTGGCAACGAGTCTTTCGTTGCCAATAAAACTTTGGGCCATTGCCAATGATGTTATTGGCAACGACCTCTACCCTAGCGGATAGCTAAAGCTATGGGGGCCATTGCCAATAGTCGTATTGGCAACGGCTCTTGTGCTACTGGCAATTCAAATAAAATAGAAAAAAATACCGAAGACCAAAAATTTATATTCAAGTCTTTAAAAAGAATTTGTCTAATCACCCCAAAGAGTATCCAAAATCACATAAAGAGCCAAAAGCTCTACAAAAGTTGTCACAAATACATACCTTGATAGACTTCAAACTATGTATTAATTTTAGGTACACTTCAAACTCCGACACCATCCACAAATTTTCAAGATTGACCTCTTGCTTCACCACATCTTTGTCACCTACACAAACTATGCCTTGGCTCAGTTCACTAGCATAAGCCTGCAGAGATCCAACTGTTCCAATGCTTTCAAATTTTAAAAGAAATCATACCAGTGAAACTTTATTTTCCAGATAATGAGACAACCTCAAGTAAAGCTTGAAATTATGCAAAAAGGAAAGAACATGACAATAAGTCTACAAATACAAGAAATAAGTCTAGTAACATGAAAAAATACATGCATGAAAAAATTTGAATCAATATTAAGAACTTAGCCATTTTGAAGATATCACTCCAATAAGTCAAATATTTGGCCATATAAACAATCCAACAAAGGTAGCCAGACGCTAGATGTAACAAGGATACACTTAACGTAGTTAATTGATTCATTGAAGCTTCATTATGTTTAACATCCTGTGATTTAATTTTGTGTTGTTAAAATTTTGTTTGCTCCTTGTTCATGAAGGATCACCCAACAAATTGTCTAAAGCATTAGTCAAAGATAATCAGCAGTCAAGGTATTGATTTGTCAAAAAGCATTGTCACAAGTAGATTCATGTTGCTCATAAACTTTTAGCAAAGCCCATTATGTGGATCAATGAATTTTGGAAAGTTTATGACTTGAAAATGACAACAATAGCATGAATTTTGTGAAGACATTGACCCCATTAATAAGCTCACCCTCAAGAAGGAATGCCTTCAATCCCTGTGCATCCAACAACAAGAGACATAGGTCAACCATCAAGCAAGATAGACATGCTTCCGCTCCATTCAACACCTGCTGAAACCAGCACACTCTCTGGAGCAACCAGTCAGATTCACCACTGGCACATTAACATCCCATCAACTGATTAATAACCCATCCAACATATAGTTACCTAGAAGCATACATTATAAGCCTACCCTGCCTGACCTAAAATGAACCAACTTGGATCTCGAAAAGATCCTAACCCTTTCCACTTACCATCCATCATAGCAAACGGCACTGCAGTACACTAGAAAGCTTGATGACCTTTGTGAACAATAAGAATCTCGTAATTAAATAAGTGAACACGACTACATTGCAGACTATTAACTCTGAATATTTGAAGTCATGTAATATTAAAAACAGATTAAAACTCACAATTTAGGAAACACCAATATGCACTTATATGCCTATGTTAAATTCAACCATTGGAGCCATTGAGAAACCACTTGTTTTTTCGTAGCTTTCAACCCACGCTTGCTTCATAGTTTTACTGGTTTTCTACTGGATGATTGACACCAAACATCAACTTTTTTATTGAAGTCTCTACTATGCTACTGTTTGCATCTGAAAATTTGTTTTTTGTTTTTGGAGTGGCTCAAAAAAATAAGATTTTGGTTTGGAAATAAAGAGAAATGGACTCGCCCATCAGCACGAGGATTGGCCATCCCCGATGCCTTTATCGGGGGTAAAAAATCCAAGGGTTTACTTTTAATGCATTTCATTTTTACATAACGTATTCTACATCTTAAATTTGATGTAGTGTTTGGAAATAATGTTGAAGATTTGATGTTTCAGACACCTTTGGATGACAAAATTTGGAAGTATCATTTGAAAGATTAAACCATTTTCATTTAGGAGATTTTTCAATCAAGAAATTTTTGCAAACATCATTTGGAAATCTTTAGAAAATAATGTGGGTATTTTGAAGGTTTCCTTTGAAATCAATTTAGAAGATCTTAAATAGGTTTAAAATTTTGCTGTAATTCGGTTACTATCAAGCTATAAATCAATTTCAACTTGCTTAAGTTCTCCTAGAAAAATGCTTATGATCATTTGTAAATTCTATAAGTGAATGTGAATGTATGAATGCATTAATTCTACATGTATTAAAAATAAATAGTCCATTCTGAACATAACATTCATTTAAAATTTATACCATCACATACATTTAGATTTCTTGCATTCTTGCATATTTTTTATCATTTTGTTATACATATTTTTCTAAATAAAGAAAAGTTTTTTAAAATGAAATGAGGTTGTAGACCATCAATCATGATTTCAACATTAGGTCATTACTTGAGTCGTGGTCTTAATCAATATAATAAATTAAAATGAAAATTTTAGTTCTTAGAAAAGAGATACTTAGATGAATAAAAGAAAGAATAATAAAGAGAAAATGAATTGAACAAATGATTTTAGGGAGAACGGTATAAGTATATATATGGATATGACTATATGCACTTACATACATGATCATTCATCAATGATCATTTTAAGCCAAAAAAAAGGGAAAGAGAAAGATTTTAAAATGAAAGAAGCATATATATATATATATATATATATATATATATATATATATATATATATATATATATATATATATATATATATATATATATATATATATATATATGTGTGTGTGTGTGTGTGTGTGTGTGTGTGTGTGTGTGTGAAAATTTATAAGACTTTAAATGAAAGAGAGAGGAGAGATATTTTAGAAACGGTGGATATATATATATATATATATATATATATATATATATATATATATATATATATATATATATATATATATATATATATATATATATATATATATATATATGAGAATCTTGTAAAAGAAAATCTTAAGCCAAAGAGAAAGAAACTGGAGTATACACGTAAATATATTTGTATATATACATATATGTAAACGTATATGAAAACTTGAACTCTAGAGATAGCTTGAAGTATTTTTTATTTCATTTTTTTTTATGTGGGCTAGAGAGAAACTTGGGCTCATGCAAGAGCATAGGCTAAGTCTCTAGGCCTCATTGTAGAGAGTTTTACTTCTGAAATTCTTTTGAGAATATGATTGAATATATTTTCATATGAGCATGCAAAGCAATGATTATTTCATCTATTAAAACTTATTCATCCCACCATTGGACTGGGACAAAATCAAGCTTACATGAAATGGAAAGTTAATAATGTCATAAAGCTCTTTTTAAGATCCCTAAATGAATAATTAATATTAAACGTAAGAATGTCATGGGTATGCATTTTAACATATACACATTTGTAACGGTTTTCCGGGTTGAAAAAATCTCAACCTCAAAAACAATATAATAAAAAAAATCTCAACCCAAGCACTCGTTCTTACTCTTCATTTATATATTAATGAAAACTCAATCAACTATGCATGGACATCATTTCAAGCATAAAAAAATGCACACATTCAATGAGCAAATAAAGAAACTTACTTCGATCTTGGAAAGAAAAATGACATTTTATTTCAGCTTGTTCATGCTTTTGGTGTACTCAATAACAATTCTTGACTTCAAAAGGGAGAATTTAGAGTTATCTTGTATGGCTATAGAAGGATGAAGAAGGGAGAAAGAAGAAGAAAAAAAAAATTAAGATATTGACTACATACCTCTAAGTAGATCACTTGGAGAGAATGAAACTTCATCTTTGAATGATCCCAAAACCTCCCCAATTAAGCCTCTTTGACGATGTCTCCTTAAGAGGTCTCCTCATTCTCCATTAAAAAATGACAGTTGAAAAAGAAACTTGCTCATAAGGTTGAAGAAGAAGAAGAATAAGAAGATAATTGGAGAGTGCTAAGGTAAGAACATCCAAAAACTTAAATGGAAAAACTCTAGAAATTCTCCAAGCGTTAGCTCATACTCTAAAGAGGAAATTTGAGGGGTATTTAAAGAGAGTTTTGGAGCCAAAACTTAAAATTTGAATTTTTTAAATTTAACAACGTTTTCATGTCAATTTTAAGTATTTTGAATTATTCTTAATTTTTTTTAAATAGACTTTGACTGAAGGAGATTGGCCCTATAGCCCTAAAAGCACCTTTTTGGGGTGTTGTTAGGGCTACCCACCCAACCATTCCAAAACCGCCCCAAAGGTGTGATTTTTAGCCAAAAATAAGGTCTGTGCCAGCGCAGGCCCTATGACAACAGTGACAGCCATGGCAGCTCACGGTGTGATAGCGCTTGGCACGATAGTGCTAGGATGCTGCTTGTCCGTAGGCCCTGGCCAGAGTGCACGACTATGGCGTATGCAGCTCGGCTAGACACGTGGCCGTGGTGCATCTTCTCCGCTATTGGCTCATTTTTTGACCAATGAGAGGGTTTCGAGCTCCTTAGCCCCTTTGGGTGGGGTCCACATAAAAATATTTCATTTTTATTTTGTCAAATACTTATTTTAAAGGAGAAAATGGTCTTTCATTTAATGAGTCTGACTTTAATTTGGGTCCATTCTTGCATGTTTTAGATTTGGATTGGGTTCTTTTAGTCGCAAAAGCGTGTTGATCAATGTCCAAAGCTGAAATCAAGGATTTGAAGGGTCTATTGGGCTAAAAAACATATTTTTAAAATTTTTAGTGCAAGATTGAGATGCAAAACAAAATGGAGATTCATGCATGCCAGTGTGGCACTAAATAGTGTACTCATTATTTTGATCTCGACTTGTGATTTTGAGTTGAATTTCTTGATTTGGATCCAAACTTTGGTTTTGGATCTAATTTAGACCTAAAAGCAACATTATGGACCTATTTTCCTAATTTGGACTTCATTTTGCCTCTTAGGCTCCATTATATTCATGGACCTTGGCTTCATTTTTTGGATCAAGGTGTCAATTTTGGATCTAGGACTTTGATTTGGGTCCAAATCTTGATCTAAATTTTGATTTGGAATTTAGACCTTGCATTTGGATTCGGACATGGGTCGAGAGATCCATTTTGGATGTAGGGTCGAGGTTTGAATTTGGATATAGATCTAAAGGTTTGTTTTGGATCTAAGTTAAAAGATTTGGACTTGGATATGGATTTGAGATTTGTTTTGGGGTGATCTTAGACCCAGGGTCCAAGATTAGATCCGCGTTGTCGTAAAAAATGATTGAAATTACTTAAATTATGTTTAAATAAATGGAGTATAATCTTAAATTTGGGGTGATAATAGACACTAATCTTTGCTACTAAGCCGATATATGTCATGCTTTCAAAGAGAAGCACACCCAATTTTGAAAACAAAACATGTTTGAAATGACATCTCATGGTTAACCCCTTAGCTGAATGGGTTATTTGAGCTTGCTATCTTTGCTACTAACCTGATATATGTCGTGCTTTGTGTCAAAGATAAGCACACCCAATTTTGAAAACAAAACATGTTTGAAATGACATCTCAGGGTTAACCCCTTAGCTGAATTGGTTATTTGAGCTTGTTGCAAGTTTAACATCTGAGCTACATGGGCTTCTCACTATTGAGTTCAGGATTGACCCCTTACTTGAGTGGGTTGTTTTGGCTTGTATCGCAAGTTTAATCTCTTACCTGCAAGGTTTTGTGTTGGGTTATATCATAAGTTTAATCCCTTAGTTACATGGGTTTACTCTCGAGTTTTGAATGATAGTAATAATAATAAAAAAATGCTCCAATGTAATTACTACTTTAACAATTGAGGAAATCCAAATGGATGATAGATAAAATGTGGAGAACACAAGTATTTATCATTAATTGAAATGCATTCGAAGACTACGCATAGAATTTCTTGAGGTGTAGAGCATTAATAGGATGGGTGAGCTTCACCCCATTAGCATAAGTCAACCGGTATGAGTTATTGGGGTAAGGTTTCTTTAACAGTGTATGAGACTTCTAAATTCGACGCCCACTTGCCACGAAGTCATCCTCTGAAATACACACGGACCATAAGAGCAAGTCATTCACTATGAAATGTCTCTCAATAATTGACTTGGCAAATGAGGTGACAGGATAGGCTTCAGCGTGCTCAATTGCTTTTAATTTCTTTTCATCTAACAACTCGAGTTGCATTAGTCTCTTCTACCGATATTGTTTTAGAGGAAGTTCTATGAGAGAAGAAAACTTTAGACCAAATTTTAATATATGCAATGGTAGAATCACTTATGTTCCATAGACTAACTCTACTGGGTAGCATTTGTTGGAGTCCTCATAGTGATGTGATATGCTCGTAGAGCGTTATGCATCTTTTCATGTCAGCCTCATCCTGTTTCCGCTGTTTGCTTCAAGATGCAGATAAAGGTTTTATTGGTGGCTTCAGGTTTCCCATTACTTTTAGGGTAATAAGGAGTTGGAAAATGATGCTTGATACGGTACTTATTGCATAATTGTCTCAATTTCTCATTTTTAAAATGAGTTTCTAACGTGGGAATTCGAATCTATATTGAGGATTCTTGTGGATGATAGACACTACATGTCGCCCTTAAACTGCTCTCAGTGTCATGACTTCTACCCATTTGGTACAATAATCTATCGCAGCAAAGAAATACTTATGGTTGTTAGAAGCTATAGGGTTATTGGCCTGACTACATCAAATACCCACATTGAAAAGGACCAAGAAGATGTTATAGGATGCGTGAGAGGCTGTATGGATTGTAGAAACATACATCTTTTGACAAATTGGTAACAATATTTTCGGATAGTAGGCCAATAATATCCTGCAAGAACTATTTTCTTGGTAAGGGTTTAGTAACCCACACAACCTCCACAATCTCCTTGATGTGCCTCTTTGATGACTTCCTTTGTCCCATTCTCAATCAAGGCACCAAGAGTATTCAGTATTAAACCCTTGTCTGTATAGCACTATTACAAGAATAAAGTACCTTACTGGCATGCATTGAATTGCTTTTTGGTTTTTCTTAGGCATTCCAGTTGAGAATTCCTTATTCCCAATGTAACTTTTGATATCATGATACCAAAGTGTATTCCCTTCTAGGATATAATGAATTTGTTTCATCATTTCAAAAGTGGGGTGCTCTAACTTTCCAATCTCAAAAGAACAATTGTTTGAATTGGGCTCAGAAGGAGATAGTGAATCTTAGGCTTGTGAGGCCATCCACAATAAGGTTGTCATCTCTTTTTACATGAGCCAGTTGCACTTCTTCAAAACTGAAAGATTGATGAAATAGCAATCTCTTGATATGGCACCAACTTTTCATCTTAGACCTACCACTCTTCATTCACTTGGTTGCTGATAAGCTGAGAGCCGTTGGAAGCATGCACCTGCTTTACTTGGAAACATAACAAAGAATGAAGTCCTTGTATGAAGGCCACATATTCAGCCATGTTATAGGTATAGAAAGTAAAGTTTCAAAGAGTATGTAACCATTTCATTTTTCAAAGACGGAAGCAAAATGTCTATATCTACTCCCATCACTTTTTTGGATCATCAAAGAACATTTTTCATATTGGGGCCACTTTCGATATTAACATGTGCTCATCAAGAAGCTCATTGTGTGCTTTGATTTATTTGTGCTGAGGAAAATATGCTAACTGACCTGCAATCACTTGTCCTTTGATTGACTTCTAGAACACATATTCAAGATCATATTGCATCAACAAAACATGCCATTTGATGATGTGCCTATTAAAGAATGACTGATCGAAGATATATTCAATAGGATTTAGCTTGGAGAGTATTTCAACCTCAAAAGCTAATGAATAATGTCTCAGCTTCTAACACGTCCAAACTAGCGCTAGACAAGTGTATTCCATGAAAGGATACTATTTTTCATATTGGATAAAAGTTTTGCTGACATAATATATTACATGCTCGATGCGATTTCTTTCCTTGTATTTTGTTAAGAAACTGCCACATGCTGACTCATTTATTGCGATGTAAAGTAACAATGGTCTTGATACAGGCCTGCCTAGGAGCCTGTTGAGAGCAAAGACAAAGTCGGCTGCAGCGGGCGCTAGACACTCGGCAGCACCCGAGGAGACAGCCGTAGGCAGCCAGCCAAAGAACCAGGCGATAGGCAGCAGCGTCAACCAGCGCCGAAGATGGCCCGACACGGCCAAAGGTGGTGCCAAGCGATGCGAGGCTATGGGCGCTCATGCTGCGCAGGCAAAGAGCCTGCGACCGAGGGCACAAATTTGTGTTATGAGGCTAACCCTTTATCTTCTCTAGTTGAAACAGGGGATCCAAGCACAAGGGAGGTTACCTCACGGGATGCAGTAGCATCCGACACCGACATCGAGGGCAAGGTCGCATGCGGCCAAGAGACGGATGATGCCGAACGACAGCGAGGGCAGTTGCGGCCGCAATGAGCATTGTGTGCGGGAGTCGACCGAGGCCAAGTTTGGCTAACTGTGGCCAACAGCAGCGGGACGCACAGGTCGTGGCCAAGGATGCAGCGAGTGCAGGAGACCCTAGGCAAAGTGAGGTTATCCTCCTCACCCAGACCGAACGAGACACACTTGAGGTAAGGAAGATGAGCCCAGCACACTTGACTCAACACGAGGGAGATTCCGTGGGCTTAGCTCAAGAAACCAGGGAACTATGTTCTAGACAGAAGACAACAACTGCACAGACTGGACAAGAACAGAGGGTGTCCAGATTAGAGTCAGGCCAAACAGATGACCCAATCACATGCAGGACAAAGACAGAGGATGTTCAAGAGTTTGGGACAGTTTTAGGAGAATGAACCTATACAATGAGAGGGAAGGCTACCTAGAGTCTAGGCGAAGTGGTCATCTAGACTTTTTTTTTATGGGCGAATCCAATAGTATTGGACATTTTCTTTTCCAAGCGGAATCCCCTAGTATATGAAAGAATGAAAAAGTGCTTTCGTTGTTGTGGAATAAGAAGCCGTCGTATCTTAATGCATGTATTTGATTTATTCGGAGCTATTGGAGCGGGATCCACTTTTTGGGGAATATGAGTCTCAGCAATAACAAGAATATTTCGAGTGGAACATCTTTCACAATCCCTAGGGAGATGGTTCACTAATAGACCGAGGGATAAGTAATTCGACTCATTCACATAAAGATCATGAATGTTTGGAATCCATATTATGCAAGGAGACATTGCTTTTGCTAATTCTAATGGAAGGGTAATCTCAAATTGGTCTATTTTCGGCGTCACCCTTCTAGTCTAGGGTCAAGCTTCTGCAGTTTTTATTTCATTGGCTTGCAACTAAGACTTAGAGGCAAACAATGCTCAACCAGCTTGGTGTCTAGGCTTGGCATATGATTATAACTCCATGCAAAAACTCTTGGTGACTTACAAGGAAATCCATCAACTTTTTCATTTCATCTGTTGACAAATTAGTGTTAATTTGAAGGATCTTAAGATTTTCATTAGTTCCAATATTAATTTCTTCAATTGAATCATTAACCAAGGATGATGGATATTCTTGCTTTTGAATTTGAGCAAATTCTAGTAGTTCTAACTCAAGTGTTGTCATAGGTTCTATTCCATCATATATTTGTTTGACAGATGTTTCCTAGGGAGACTCTTGAGAAAAAAAAAAGAACTAAGACGTATTGAGTCCTAACATCCTGCAAAGAGGAGGTAAAGGAAAATTGAACAAAATTAAAATTGACGAGCATAAACAAAAGATTACTTGCATTGCATACAAAAGTTCTTAGTGCATGAAAAGGGTCCTCCCAAGAGACTAGATAGGTACAAATTAAAATCACAAAATTGATGAGAGGATTTGAAAACAAAGGTGAATACTTTCGGCCAACATGGCCTTCTTAAACTTTTCCAGGGTACTCCAATCCTCTAGTGTTCTTCTGAAAAGGTATGGTAATTGGTCGTAAGATGCCATCTTTATTCTTTTTTAGTTCAATAAATGGATGGTAACCATCTTTGAAAAGAAACTAAAACTCTTAGGGTTTTTCACGAAACGAGCATACAAGGGATGTTCTTGATAATTCAGATGACTGCTTGAGAGAGTATAATTACTTTTGGATAATTCACATATTCCCATGCTCTTACTTCTATTTTTCCAAATGTGCTTCTTCATTGTTTTTATGTTGGTACGTCCACCGAGCCAATTTTTCTAAGGAAAAATTGTTGTACCAACCTCTTGATTGGGTCATCTACACGTATGATAATGATAGAGTGACCAAAATTTCATTGAGGCATTGGTGAAGATTAGATGGGATACCTTGTACTTTGTGGATCCAAGGCTCCCCTAGGAACAAATTGTATAGGGAAGGTACATCCACACATAGAATGAAATGTAGTGACTGGTGTGTTCGATGATCACATTCATGATGAAAGTATCTTTACTATTTATTATTTGATTGTCATATCCATAGAAAATAGTTTGACTGGGCCAATATTTGTTTACACAGAAGCTCAAAACCTTGATCATGAGATTGGGGCAAATTATTAAGCGACTTCCTTCATTGATCAATACCTGTGACACAATCATTTTATTGACTTGACGATGTAGAGAGTACCTTCATGGTAATATACCCATTTTGAAAGATCATTTTCTATAAAAAGGGATTCACTGGTTCATGGAGTCCTAAATCAAATTTTCCACAATAAGACATTCTTCTAAAGGAATGGCTTCATCTAAATAATATGGATCTTCATTTAAAGAGTAATTTGACTCATCATCACCTTGTAAAATAAGTTCTTGGTGTGATCCGTCTTCATCAAAAGGTTGCATGTGCTTCTGCAGATTATATGGGAGTAGAGTGACCACTATGATTGTGGCAATCATTGCATGTCCATGATTAGGAATGGATTCCTTAGTATTTCAGAAATGCTATCATCACCAACCTTGAGATTTTTGTAAATAAAATCTTGGATGATATTCTTGAGGACAAAACAATCTTCAGTGTTATGACTAGAGGCGCGAAGAAAGTTACATAGTTTTTCTTATCATTTCTCATCATTTTTTGAGGTTCCGAAACTTTCGGTAAAATGACAATTCCTATGGTGAGAAGATATTCTAGGATCTTCAATTTCTCTTAGGTAGTTGTGTGTTCTTCTTATGGTTCACTTCCTTGTCATTCTTATTGTTATTGTTTCCTTTTTTAGCACTGCCATTTGTTATGAAGTGGCTGGGGTAACTGGGTCTTACCTCCTTTGGAACCCTCTTCCTTGTACTTGGGTGCAATAATTATATTAAAATTGCCTTCTTCGATTCCTTCCTCTATTAAATCTGTCTGTTCGATCAAATCGGCAAAAGTCTCCATTGAAGCATTGCGGATGAGACTCTTCAAGGGTTAGAGAAGATTTATTCTGACAAGTGACAGAGCTTGTGTTTTAGAGATAGGGTTTTTCGTCTTGTTGCTCTAAATTCTTCGTTTTTGGATAAATTCTAGAGCCTTGTATCATTGTTTTTTATGAAAACTATATAAGGTACTAAGGGTTCAATCCATGAGAATATTTTACTCAAATCTTTCAATAAACTTATTGACCAATCTATCAAATTCCTTGATTTCAACTGAGTTAACATTTTTTTTGTACCATTGTGCAGCAATGCCTTTGAGACTTCTTGGAAAGTAGCCAACAAGTCCCTATTATTTGCCTAGATCTTGTTACAATCATTGATGAATGAGAGGTGAAAATGTGGGCAGGTGGTTCCATCAAACTTGATGAACTCCTAAAGTTCAAGGTTGTACATTTTTTTCTCCATTCGGAAAAATTTATGACTGATTGGACTTCCATCATCACTTGATTTATTTGACTCTGACTTTATCATTTTTTTTTCCCTTAACTTCTTTCACTTTCTGCTCAAAACTCTTGTTGTCTGAGCTATTGCTTGGGATATACTTTCTTTGTCTTTTTTCCCTTCTGTTTAGGATTTCTTTTCTTATTTAGCTTTTCATATGAACTTTTACTTGAGATAAGGCTAGGTGAGCTACTATCTTTTAAGATCTCCTTTCCTTTTTTACTGCTTTTCATCACCTTCTTTTTCTTTGGTAGAAACAATTCAGATTTTTCATCCTTATTAATTACCGAGTCTGAGTCTAGAGGGTCTTTATCCTGATCTGTAGGAGAAGATTTATTTTCTTCTTATTTCCTTTATGCTTGATGGGCTTTTCATTTGCTGGTTTTGGAGTAATTATGAGAGTATTTTGTTCTTCTTCCTTTCTCATAAATCATTCTATAAACAATCAAAACATCTAGTAACCTTTTGGTTTTATTACTAGGAAACAAAGTGTTTCTGACATAGGTCTTGAGGATGAAGCTTCATTCTAATGGGCTTGCTTAGCTTGTGCTCTAGATTCAACCACCTTGTTGGCTTCAAATTTTTATCTTATGAGAGAGGAAAATGAAGAGTCATTGGAAAAAAATGATGACAAAATAAAGAATCATATGACATTAAAAGTTTAAAGCTTGCATCTAGAGAAAAACATTGACTGGTTAAAGATGACAATGACTAAAGAAGCTAGAAGTAAAGAATACAAAGCTGACAACAGAAATTTTCAAGGATGAATGGATGGTGGCCGATTGGCATCCCACACTCGGCATATTCCTTCTTTACTACTGGGCCTATGAACCAACTATAAGATATTTGTGTTTTCAGTTCTTGTTTAGCTACTATGAAAAATGTCGCCCACTGAGGAAAGCTGAAGTCGAGTACTAAAGTAGCTCTGATTGGCGTATGTATGGAAATCATCTTCTACCTTTGAGAGAATTGCCGCATGTATCTATCGGCACAATAATTAATTATGAAATAGGGGTCTAAGTTCACGAACATATAGCACTCTGCTCGGTCCTTAGCTCCATGTTTCATTGATGCAGCTAATACCTCCAACAAAGAACAGCAAGTAAACAAATCTTCAAGAGGTAAATAAGAGATAGACCATGGTGGAGAAGCGTCACTAGATGTTAGTTTAAACCACAGGAGATTGATGTGAATGGGGTGACGCAAGCACCATTAAACGTTGGTGCACATGTGCTGCCAGGGAAGCTCCTGCTCCACACTACTCCTCTCCAACAACACCTTAGTTCAGGGAAATCACCTGGGCAACATAGAATCAACTCAAGAAGAAATAACACGAATCAATGGACACCAAGTCAAGGATCGTCACCGGATTTCAGATATTACCCAAACTGATGGAACAGGTTTGGAACAGGTTTGGGGCGCAGGCAGAGTTTCCTTCGCAGGTCTGTCTGGTGACTCATAGGAATCAGCAAGACTCTAGAATTTTTAGAAAATTCATCATTGATTTGTTGTGCTTACAACTTGGTCTGTAGGCAGATTGCACTCCAGGTAGTAGATGACACAATTTTCAAGTCAATGCAAGCTCCCTATCAAAATGACGCCCCAATTTTCATCCTCAGGCTGTCGCAGATCTTCACAGGCGAGAACAGGGTACCTTCCGCGGCTTTAGACCAATACAAGTTGGAATCAGCACAGATGATCTCTCTGTTGATCACGTCTGGTCAGAACAACAAATCTCCTAAGGAAAGTATCGACGGAGTGGAACGATACTAACCTGTTTTGCAGGAGATCTCCGAAGGTCTCATTGCAGGGATATAACCTAACTCCAACTAAATGGCAGCGACCCCTCTCTACAATCCCAATGCCAAGCTCTGCCTCTCGGTCCTCCTTTGGCTGAAGAACCCGCACAGAAGAACGCTGGTATGGTCTCCGGTGACACCCTTCGGCGATGTCACACAAGATTCCAGCCAATACGCCTAGCTGGAATGCAGCTTTTCGTTGAGGTTTTGGAAATGGCGCCTACATTGCTGCCATTGAAGACTCCTCGCGGGAGAAGAGAGAACGAAACTTCAAATTTGTATTACTGTTCAAAAAGATGATTATTAGGTTACATCGCTTTCCTTTGGTAAAGCATTCCGGTTCACGCCGGCGTCTCGTCTCGAGACGATACAGAAATAGAGTCAAAACAATCTATGTACATAGAACCGAACCGATTAAGTCAGTCTGTTTTATTTTGAACCTTGAGCGAGTCTGCACCCGGTCTCCACCGCACACATGAGCCTTTGACTCACCTAAGTCTCCTTCTCGCTGACCGCCTTCGCTGCTACCTCGATCTGGTCCGTGTTGACCACTGAACTGCTGACCCGTTGAACGTTGACCAGACCCGTGCCTTAACCTGGGTCTGACCCACTCGAACCCGATCTGAACCTGTCCAACTTTCCCGTCTCTGTCTCGAAAACCACTGCTTGCGCCTGGACTGACATGGCTATGTTTGAAACCGAATTGCGCATAACTATGTCCAAACCTAGACCGACCTGACTAGGCTTGGTCTGGACTACCTGGCTAGGTCCGAACTCAGACTGGCTAACCGAAATATTCTCCTAAAGATCTGAAGCATCTGCTGTATGTGGGCCTAGAAAGATGTTAGCCTCACAATGCATGGATGGCCTCGCGCTGCTATGTCCTGCAAACTCTATGATACGGGCAGACCCCCAACAATACCGCGAGCAGCCACAAACGTGGCTGAGAGAAGTCACAGAGGGCGGAGAGAGTCCGCCAATCACTTGGTCAGGGCTGAACCCAGCTCAATTGACCCGGGCCTGGGTCAAGAGGGAGGAGTGGGAGGTGCGATGCAGCTAGGTCCAGCCGATGTGAACATGCTTGGAGTTGAAGCAGAGGGAGGTGCGGGCGGAATTGCAATGGCTCTAAGCGAGGCTTTTGAAATCCAAAGGGGTGGGTCTAGCTCGGTTTTGGTCAAGTCCACCCATGGTGTGTTCGAACCCAGTCTCTTAGGGCCGACCTAGGGTGACTCTAGGTAGATCTCGATCCAAATCAACGCCCAAGTGTGTTCGGGCAAGAGGAGGATCGGTTTTAGGAGTTAGGATTTTCCTTTTGCGCCATTTGATTATGTACTTTGTTTTAAGCTTTGAGATCCGGATCACATGTTTAGATCCGTTTTACTCCAACACTATAAATATTTGTAAGACATTTGATTTTGTATCAAAGAATTAAGAATTGAAGTTCATTAGTGAAATCCGTCTCTCTCTCTTATCCCTCGGCTCACCCCTCTCCCGCGGTGGTCTCTCTTCTCCCTTGGCGTCCCTCTACCTCCATGGCGCATTCTCCTTCCTCCACTCGTCCTCAAGGTATCTCCCTATCCTAGCGTCATCTCCTTTGGCGTCTTCTACATTTCCAACCCCAAGGTGAAGATCGGCTTCATCACTCTTGCACTCCCTTGGAGTTTTCGGCCCAAAGAAGAGGACAGCACCCTTGGCATACCCGAGGAGCCCAACCCTCCTTCCGAAGTTAAAACAGCCTTGGAATCTCATTCCTCACGGCTAGAAATCTTCCTCGTAGCCCAGACATCAACCGGAGCCATTTTAAGAGGAATCCGACGGTTGCAAAAGAAGAAAAGAGGAAAAGAATACCGTCGGCCTCATTCAAGGAAAAGTTGGTTCCAGCAGCCTAAAATGGTCTGAAGGTCCCCCTTCCAGCCATTAGTTGCGCCTACAATTGATAGCACTGAGACCCCCTTGAAGAGAAGAGCAAAATAGTCCAATCCGAGCGCAAAAGGCCCATCGTAAGCTTCATTTCGGGTCTCGCCGGAAAATCTGCAAGTTCCGGCCACCGCTGCTAATTCCGGCAGCCGCCATTGATTCCGTTGACGAAGGACCATCCTGCCCCCCCTACTGTAACAGTCCCAAGTCCAGCACCCGTGGGCATCTAGGACTTTCGGCAAAAGGAAGGAGCTATACCCGAGAAGAATTTTTTGGAGCTTTGGAGGGTAAATTGGGATGTCCATTGGTTCTAAGCCTCCACCGTCGATCTAGCCACGTGTCACCATCCTCCTTCATCTCCTTGACACGCCAACCCCACCCGGTACAGTCCCCTAACCAGCTGGTCCCTTTCCAACCGCTCGTTCCCTCTCCTTTCCCACGCACAACTCTCCTTTTTGCCTTTTGTACTTCATCGTCCTTGGCAAGTACGACCTTGGCACTTGCTGCCCCTCGCCAGCCCTAGCCGGTACTCCTCTAGCCTCGCTGGCCACCTCTCCATCACCCAATTCAAGTGCAAGTACCTTGTACTTGTTGTCCCCTCCTTGTCAGCCAACTTTCCCTTTTGTCTCCACCATCCAAACCCGACACCTCACTCTCGTCCTTTGTCCTTTGGAAGCCTCTATTCCTTCTCCTCCACTCATTGCACCTTGGCCTCTCCCCCACCTCGCAAACCCCCCTCGTACTTCCTTGTACCTTGTGTACTTCCCCAAGCCGTGGCCTCTCCTCCACCGCCCCCTTGCCTTGGAGCTCTCCCCCACCTCGCAAATCCCATTCCCCTTCCTTGTTGGCCTCACCCCACATCACTCGAAGGCCCCTTGTACTTCATCCCCTACCGTGGCACTCCTTCAATCATGAAGGCTTTGAGCACATGTTTGGGCCCAAGCCCAAGGCTCTTGTAAGTACGACTCCCCTCTTTTCCACATGAGAAAAAGGAGCTGGTCCTTGCTTGAGGCTAGAAGCTTCTCAAGCGTGAGCTTCATCTCCCCTCGTCCTTAGCTAGGGCCCCCTTGACGTGTCAGCCCCTAGAAAAGTATTAGTCGAGTCTCCTCTCCTACCTCGTTAACCCAACATCACTCGAGAGCCCTTGTACTCCCCTTCTTAATGTGGCAAGCCCTCTTCGAGTCCCCATTGCTTCCCCTTAGGCAAGATATTACGTGTCCACCTCTAGCCTACCTTGACTCTCGAGCCTCCTTTCCTCTCTTTGGGAAGTAGCCATCGGTCTAAGGCAACTAGCCTCATAGTTGTCAAGAGACCCCAACCCACTTCGTACGGCTAGACCCAAGCCGCACCTTCCTTCCGCACCCCCTTCCTTCCTTTCGAGTCTTGGCTTGAACCAAGTCAACCGAACCACCTCTGAACCTAAGCCTAGTCCCAGTCAACTCTTCCTACATCCGAACCTAAGCCTGGTCTTAGTAACCCCCAGCCTTGATCTAGCCCAGCCACCTTTAGTCGGACCCACTTGTAGTTAGGTCTGCCCGAGCTCTAGACTGAGCTCCTCTCCTTAGTTAGGTTCTCCAAGGTTCTAGACCGAACCTTCCCATCTTGGTTTGCATCTAGTCGGGCGCTTTTCCTTGGCATCACCAGCCAAGCCCTTGACCGTCCTAGCCTAGTGACCTCGTGCGCCAACCCAGCCCTAGTCAACCCCAACTTGGTTCGGTTTGACCTACACCTTGACCGGACTCACTTTAACCCTAGACCCTTAGGAGTCTTTGACCGACCAAGCTCCTTGGTGAACCTTCCCTTAGTCCACCCGAGCCTACCTCGGGGGTCCTTTGACCTACTTGACCCGGACCCACATATGGTCCACTAGGTTTGACCCACCTACCTAGATCCCATCCGCCATTTGGTCAACTTTGACCATTAACCGTGAGCCTAGGCTCAAGTCAACCGGAACCACCCCAACAAGCCCACCTTCTAGCTAGGTTCCCCCTTCTCCCACCTAAGCCACATGACCCCCCGGCCTACCCCGACCTTAACCTCCCCTGACTAAACCAGCCCGTCCCATAGAGCTCTACCGCACCAAGCCAGCACCAGCCTTAGGTAGGACTAGGCACAGCCAGCCGCTAGCTCTCAGCGCTAGTCGTGTCGGCCAGCCCCTCGGCCATCCCGCGTGTCGGCAACACCTGTCGCCTATGGCCGAGCCACATCCGGGAGACAGGCAGGTAGGCGCGGCCTTAACCGGCTCCCCGCCCCCCTCGGCACTGTCGCGGCGACCGAGCCGCGCCCTCGACGGCATCCCGTCCCTTCTTGGCGCCCGTCTTTAGATCCTCGGCGTCATCCTCGGCAGCGGCAGCAGCGATGTCTTCAGCAGTCTCGGCAGCTCTCCTCGGCAGCGTCGTCGGCAGCAGCAGCGGCGTCACCGTTGGCAACGGCAACAGCAGCGCCCGGCATCGCTCGGCAGCGCCCGGGAGTCCTTCCTCACACGGCTGCAACCGAGGAGCTCTTCTGCCGAGACACTTTTGGCCGGTACCTTCTCCTCTTTCTATATTTGGGTTTTAGGTTTGCTTGTTTCAAGTTATAGTTAAATTCGCTTCCGCATTAGGTTTTTAAGTCAGGGGTTTTTATCCGACTTGAGTAGTTAGATTGTATTTGCTTACTTAGGGAAGTCTTAGGCTAAGTCCGAGGGGAACCTGGGGGTAGGCACGGCCATAGACATGGCTTACTTGACCGGCGCCAGGCGAGACCCTACCACTCTACCTGCTGAACGATAACCTCACAACAAAATTCTTCGACGGTCTCATCCTCGGCAGATCACTGCCCTCTCGCTGCACACTGCGTCGTCGGCCTCCTGGCTGTGTGTGGCTGCACCCTGCCCTACCTTATCCACTGCGAGTGCTACTGCCTTTGACCTCATCTACGCTACGGGCATCGGCCGTGTGTGCGTTAGCCTCACTACCCTCTGAACGTCCCACGCGTCCCGTCCCCGCTTTTGCTACTGCGGCCGCACCCTCGGTGCTCGGCCCACTGTCGACTACAGTCACGGTCTCGGTACGTGCTGCGGTGCTCTCTGCCCTGTCTGAGCGTGGTCCTCGTGTGCATGCTCGGCGCTCGTCGGCTTTGGCTGCGCCTTTTGTGGCCTCCTGCTGGTTGTCCTTGGCTGTGCGCCCGACCTCGGCAGCACTGCTGGCTGCTCTCGGCTGACTCTTAGGCAGACTTGTAACAGGATCCCTAATTGAATGATTAAGACAAATACTAAATGCAAGAATATCATGAAACTGCATTTTGATATATGCACATTTGTAAGGGTTTTCTCTGGTTAAACAAATCTCAACCTTTAAATCAACATAATAACAAAGAAATCTCAACTCAAGCACTCGTTATCACGAGTTCATTCATACATTAATTGAAAAATCAATCAACTATATATGAATATCATTTCAAGCATAAACAATATACACATTCAATAAATAAATAAAGAAACTTATTTCAATCTTGGAAAGAAACCTTGCTCGTACTCTTGGTGAACTCAAGAGCAGCTCTTGACTCGTGAGAAGATATTAGAGCTGTCTTGGCCAAGACGTTGTGCGTCCTTGCATCCTAGCCAGAGGACACGACTATGTGGTGTGTTGTTCAGCCAAAAGCATGGCTAGGGTGCATATTCCTGGGCCAATGTGAGAATTTCGAGCTCCTTGGTCCTCTGGGCTGGGGTCCACTTTCAAAAATTAATTTTTGTTTTTTCAAATGCATATTTTAAAGGTCAAAATGCCTTTTGTTTAAAACGAGCCCATATTCAATTTGGGTCGTTCCAGACTTGTTTTAGTTCTAAATTTGGTTCATTTGGTTGCAAAAGCATTTCAATAGACCCCAAAACTCAAATCAAGGATTAGACGGCTGTTTTGGGCTCAAAAACATATTTTTAAAAGTTTCAACGCAAGATTGAGACACAAAACTAAGGGGAGGTTTGTGCATGCGCCTGTGTCGTTAAATAGTGTCTCGTTATTTTGATCTTGAGTTTTGGTTGAAATTCTTGATTTGGATCCAAATTTTGATTTTGGATCTAATTTAGACCTGAGAGCAGCATTTTGGATCAATTTTCCTAATTTAGACTCAATTTCACCTATCAAGCTTGATTATGAACATTGGTTTGGTATTTTGGATGAAGTGTGAAATTTTGGATCTTGGACTTGGATTTGGATTCAAATATTGATACAAAGTAGGATCTTAGATCTAGACCTTGCATTTGGATTCGGGCATGGGTCTAGAGGTCTGTTTCAGATCTAAGGTCGAGGTTTGAATTTTGATATGGATCTAAATGTTTGTTTTGTATCTAGGGTCAAGATTTGGACTTGGATATGCATCTAAGGGTTTGTTTTGGTGTGAACTTGGTACTAGGGTCTAAAATTATATCCAAATTTCCGTAAAAATGATTGAAATTACTAAAATCATGTTTAAATAAATGAAGTATAATCTTTCAGAAAGTTTGGGGTAAAGACATTTAATTCTTGTAGCTCAAGTCACCTTTACGGCAGCTAAGTATCTTGCAGATGCTGATTGGGCAGGTAGCTCTAAAGATAGAAAATCAACTCGATGATTTGTAGCATTTTCAGTTAACAAGACATTGTCATGGGGTTGCTGAAATACTATGGTTAAAATCTCGGAGTAAACAGTTCCTTTAAATGCAACACCTACCCTATGGTGCAATAATATTGGAGTAACCCAGTTTTTGTTTCATGCAGGGACGAAGCATGCCGAGGAGGATTTCCAGTTCGCTAGAAATCACGTCAACAAAGGTGAAATTGAAGTCAAGTTTATGAGATCCTCTCAACAAATAGCAAATGGAATGGCAAAAGCCTTGAGTTCCAGTATGTTTAAAAATTTTCAGTACAAGCTGAACGTAGTTGAACCTTCGGTCAGCTTGAGGGAGGCTATTAAGGCAACTGTTGAAGATAAAGCAGCTATGAAGGAAGGTGTTGTGAGCGTTTCTCTCAATCGGCTGTGTATCTTGTAATTCTTGGATCAGTAATACACAATTAAGAACTCTCTCTCTCTCTCTCTCTCTCTCTCTCTGACCTTTGCTTCCGTTTTCAGCAGTAGTCTTGGAGAAATTTTTAGCTATCACATGGCATCAGACAAGGATGCCCCCTATCACCAATGCTCTTCAACCTCCCCCTCAAAGGTTTGGTAATTTTGCTCGCTAGAGCAATTGATGTTGGACTTCTGGCTCCTTTAGCGTTCGTGAAACATTCTGCCATCAGATTTTAATATGCGGATGACATCCTCCTTTCTGGTCATGCCTCTACACTCAGCTATGGATTTGATGCTACAGATATTTTGCTCATTTTCAAGTTATCTATCAACAAATCAGGTCCACCCTCTTCATGTTTAATGTAGATGATGATACACGGCTCAACTTTGCTTAGGTATTTGAGTGTTCTATTGGTCAATTACCTACTAAATCTAAATGTATTAGACTACTTCTTACCTTGCGTTTGCTGGCCTGGGATCTTGAATCAGGGGCTGATTTCAGATCCTCGGATCTTAGATCTAAGGTTCTAAAATGAGACCATTAATCCAAGTGGTGTTTGATGTTTTTGAAAGCATCAGATCTCTGTGTGTGTGTGTGTGTGTTTGGTTTGCAAGCATTTGCCAACTGATACTTTTAATGGATTCAGGCTCCTAATGGATTAAGAATGGTCATCTGCACACTTATCAGTAGATCTAAGATCGGCTATGAGTTGGTGATTTCTCGACATCGCACCAACATTTGCGACATAGTTTTAAAAGAAGTTGCCAAAATCGTACTAAAGCAAGCGGGTGGCCCCAACGTCGAGAAAGCTTGGGAAAAAGGACACACCGGTCTCGACCACTTTCCCGAGAGATGACAACACTCTGTCGCCACCCTTACCACATATAGGGCCCCATTTTGATAACATTGGATCGGGTCGGGCACAACTAAGTACGTCCCAAGTCTGGTCCTGGAATATGGAGAAATGACCAAGGCCGGATCCAACCCGTAGGACACTCTAGCGGTTGCTGCCTAAAAAGCAAATGGGTCGGATTCCAAGCTAGGGAAGTCGCATCTGATTCCAAGCTAGGGAAGTCGCATCTGAAATTGACGAACGACAAAGTCCACCGTATTCGATGGGACGTCATTGGGCAGATGACTGAAATGGTTTTCATTTACGATTGATGTACATATATTATTTTGGATTTAATTTATTTATTTCTTCCTTAAGTTTTACATAAAATCTTGAAAATATTAGTGAATTCCACATTGTCTGCCTTGACTTGAACCAAACCTAATTGTGTCAAACTGATCCCCTTTCATTGAATTGGCAGCTTCAAGTCTATAAGAGAGAGAGAGAGAGAGAGAGAGAGAGAGAGAGAGAGAGAGAGAGGCTATATACTTATATGTTAGATGTAAGGAACAATTTCAACTCTTGATCTTAATTGCTATAAAAAAAAATAAAAGAACTATAAAAAAATAAAAGAAAACAAAGTAATGAAACATTTTTGTCATTTAATATTAATTGATACATTTTCTTTTTTTGTTTCTTTCAACTACCAACCAAGAGATTGTTTCTTATTCGTCTAACATCTAAGATCCTATAAGGTGCTAGCATCTCTTTTCCACTCTCTCTCTCTCTCTCTCTCTCTCTCTCTCTCTCTCTCTCTATATATATATATATATATATATATATATATATATATATATATATATATATATAGAGAGAGAGAGAGAGAGAGAGAGAGAGAGAGTTCAATGTTGTTGTCCGATGCACGTTGTTAGATAGTTAAAGTTTAAGAATCTGTCACTAGAAAAAGTGGTTTAAAGTTGCTTTAGCGATTATTTATAGTCCTTTTAGTGACAAACTTTTATATTTTAAGTAAACAACTATCCGACATAGCATTCTCTCTCTCTCTCTCTTTTTCCGTGTGTGTGAGTGTATATATATATATATATATATATATATATATATATATATATATATATATATATATATATATATATATATATATATATATATATATATATATATATATATATCTCAGTTTCTTAACTTAACCTGCCTGTACCACCGTAAGAATTGTCAAGTCCAGTCCTACGTACCACAGCCCGTTACTAACGTCCTGTTTGCTGTTTAACCAGGAGTGAATGTTTTCCATTGTATGCTAAAGAAAAAGACCAAAGTCGTTAGGTATGCTGAACTCCATAATTTTGTTTAAACGAAAAGAATTTGCATGATAACATGGTTTACTTGGAAAATGGTAAAAAGAATATGAAAATTTCATGGGCGTGCACCTAAATTTTTTCTAATCTTTTGAAAATATTTAAAAACTTAAATAGAAGGTGTTGTGCCATTTTCTTTGGAAATAATTAGATTAATCTGTAATTAATTAGACTCCATGCTGTCCCAAATTTCGGGTAGTACCAGAGGGAATTTCTGTTAACTTCTTCTTGACAGAGAAGTTTAGGTTAAAAGTTTGATCGAATCAGAAAAATTTAGAGGGTGTTTGGTGAGGCTGGGATTATGGAATTTTAAAGTTAAAATTTCTCATTTTATAAAAAATGAGAATTATGTTTACAAACAAGAAAATTTAATAAACTTATAAGCTCATTCTTGAACTAAAATTCTAGAATTGTGATTTTACTCTTAGGAGTAGAATTATAGCTCTAAAATTTTAGAATTTTTTCATTTCCCTTCAAGGCACATGCCATGATGAATTTTAATCCACAATTCTAGAATTTTAATTTTTGTTTTTTCAAATAGGTCACTTTCAATTCAAGAATCAAAATTCCAGACTACCGAACACAAAGACAAACTAAAACTAGAATTTTCATTTCAATTTCAGTTTGAAGTGGAATTTTTCTTTTAAATTTTTAATTTTAAAATCAAAATTCAAGGCCGTCAAATAACGGACATAACTACATGATGTGTCGACATGATTTCACATCGAGCTGTTCGCATATGGTTGCGACGCGCATAAAGCGTGATTGGTATGTCGACAGCGTCAACACATTCTGCTTGACTACATTATATTATTAGGGGGAGTACTCCAGCATGAGACGCTAGTTAATTTAATTATTCTTCCTTGGGGTCGCCCCAGTTGGTTAATATGAACGATGCTGGACAAGGCGGCGGGTGCCAATGGGTGGTGGTGGAGTTTTCTCAAGGTCGTGGTGCCGGAGATTCGAAAGAGCTGCTAGGCTGGGCTCAAGGTAACAAGCAGCTGGGTTCCATGGATGGAAATCAAGACGGGCACTTATTGGCTTTGAAGTTGGTCAAAGCCGAGACCAGTTGCGGCTTGACATATTTTGGACCATTTCTCGATTTGTGTATGTCATCCTTGCCTCTAGACCACCCTGGCCCTGGCCCTGGCCCTAGTGTGGCTCCGGTTCATTAGGGTCTGTATTCTGTTGATCCAAGTCATATCTTGTGCGCATCTTTGGACATTTGTCCCATCTAGGAGGTGTAGTATAGTTGGTTGAACTAACAGACGAGTGAAAATCTAGTCATCAATTCATTTATTATGGATGATACTCTTATAGAGTGTAAAAGGTATAGATACAATATCCTAGTTGATGGATGTATCGCTCCCACCCAAGTCAAGAGGTAGCTCTTGATCACCAAAAAAAAGGGAGAAGCGGCTTCAACCTCTTCAAAGTGTCTCGTGAAAATGAGATACTCGTAACTGATGGTCAATCTAAATCCGCAAGGCTAAGCTGATTGGGGATGATGAACAAGGGATGGTGGTCGGTTTCGAGCCATGGCACCGCTGCAGTCTCTGGGCTAGTATATATACGTTTCTCAAAGAATCAAAGATTGAATTCTTGATGATGAAAACCAACACAGTTCAAAGTTGCTAGGAAAGTGCTGGCGTGAACACTTCCTTAAGGCCCCGTTTGATGGCCGGGTGAAAAAACCTCGAGCGGTTGAAATCTGCACCCGCCCGACGAAACAACCATCAAACGCCGACAAATTTCACTCGCCTTTCGTAAAATAGAGCGGTTGAAAGTTTAACCGCTCGAGTTATTCTTTCGCATGTTGGTGAGTTTAATGTTAAATTTTTGCTTTACTCGTCGCAAGGTGTTTGATAAAATGTACAATTCTTCTTGCTTTTTATCATGTTAAATTTTTCTGGTGCATCAAACATAATTAAATTTACCACGTTAAATTTTTCGTGTGCATCAAACAGACCCTCAGATTGGAAGAGGGAAAAATTTCATCCTGTAAATTTTTCCAGAAAAATTTACCATGGTAAATTTACCATGTTAAATTTTTCCTGTGCATCAAACGGGCCCTAAGAGATAGGCGAGGAGATTTTCCTGTGGTGTGGTTTGATGTGTTTGTTCGTGGCAGCAATGACTTCATTTATTTTTTACAATTTGCAGCAAAGCACCTTGTACTACTTGTCATGCACTTCGTTTCTGACTTCATGTCTTGGCAAATTCAGTAGGTTGCATGATGGGTTTTCCGAACGTGACCTAAATTCCAAACCGTAAAAAAAAAATCTGAAAGATGAAATTTCCGGCTGTGTGATGGGTCGAACACGAACACCCAGCACTCTCATTTATTGGTATTTTATCTCCTTTTTCAGCATTTTTGTGAAAATATGGTAGCACATTTTCCTAGTGAGTAGGGTTACCCACTGCCCAGAAGAGGGTCCAAGCCAACCCCGCACCTCCTAGTTTTAAGGCAGATTTAATGCCAAGAATGGTGACGATACACCCTTCACCACGTCCCTCCTGAGATATTGCTGAGACATGTTATTCATGGGACTCAAACTGACTATAAACACATAACACAATTAACCATTGCTTATTTGCTTAATTAATTGTTATAAAATTTGTGGAAGTAGCTCTCGGGTTGTCCCCAAGACCTTGTTCACTCAAAATATGACATCAACATGTGCTTCATTTTCGTGGAAATAAATACACTCAACTTAATTTATAATAAGAGAGTGCATATTTTCTCAGCAAAGATGGGAGCAAAGTGTCCAAATGGAGAAGATGCAGTATAACTATATATGTCAACAGGATGACCACATCGCATATCCTCAGGATTGAGAGAGAAAGGCATGGCTCTACGAGGTCCACAAAATTGAAATGTATCAAAATAGAAGAAAACAAGATTGAAACGCTATATAATCTCTCTCATGCCTCTGCTTCCGGCAGTGCGCTTGCTACTACCAACATGCTTTTCCAGGCATCCGACTCCAAGCTGCGCTTGATGCGGTGTGCATCTAAGCCTGGGCATCAGGTCGGCCTGAACCAGGCTGGCCCGACACCCAAAAATCGAGTCCATGCTCAGCCTCAGCCTCATACTCGACATCTGAGCCCGAGCCTGGCTGGGCACCCAGGCCAGATGCCCAGGCTTATGCGCATCTGATGATCAGAAGGACGCTACATGCAAGGCTCCAAGGACATTTCCTGTTGGTAACTCGTGATGGATGCACGGCAACCAGTTGATCAAACAGGTCATCTTTTTTACTGGGGCTAAGCTTGATAGGGATCCAAAACACCAAATCAAGATTTTAAATCTCTACCTTTTTTTTTTTTTTTCAATTGAGCGCTGTTGCTCTATGCAGACAGTTCTTACTACATTACAGGCATTGAACTCTTGATGACATTCTTCTTTAGAAGTGGAAGTTAAGCCATTGAGGCCTAAGTCACATGGATACGGTTAAATCTGTGTCCGACACCGGTTATGACAATACGCCTGAACACATTTGTTTTGTTTTTTTGCAATATTTTTTTGTATAATTTTGAAGGTTTTTTTTTTTATAAATTGTGCATATTTTTTGTGGAATCATATACCTTGGTGTATCCCCATGACCACCACAAGTTTTCAAAATGCTGTATCCATATCCACTCCCTTGTTTCTATACTCATGCCGTACCAGTATTCATGTGACTTAGATTGATGTCATTCTTCCAAGTTTCATACTTCCAATCCATATTTTTTCTGTATCAAGTAGATAAGAAACATGTGGCTGCTTATAGGAATCATACTGTTTCACGGAGCTTTTGTTGAAATTCCTAATTGAGTCCCTCAAAATTGTACTTTTTAAGTCACACTGTCAGCGGCACCGGTGTCATGTCTTCCAATAGGACTGATTGTCTATGACATTCAGTCACGACATGAATAATGAGAATTTGGTGGCACCTAATCTTAGACGTGATATCCCAACACTTTATCTCTCACGCACGCCGCTGTGAGGGTAGAATGATTCATGCCATAAATATCTTAAATTTTTGGGATTATATTACCAACGAAAAAAAAGCACAGCATATGTTTTCAATTGCAGTCCTCTAGAAAATGAAAATTTCGATGATAAGAGCTTGCGTAGAGGGCAGATTTTCAACCAACACTGAATAGCATTTTCCTCCCTTTTTAAGAAAAAGAAAATTACTTTAAAAACATCTAGGGCGTTAACTTTGTAATTTTTCTTTGAATACTAAATAGTAGTTATGAATTTGTTTCCATCTTTGAGACAGACTCATAGAATTCTATATTAGTATTTTAGTCGCCAAACACCCCTTATGGAATGTCCTTTGTGCTTGGTTACCATATCCCCAGCGGGCTTAGCCTTAATAGAAAGCGACCTTGTTTACTAACTGGTTGCAACTGCATCCACTATGGGCCTTCCCAACATGATCCATGGAAGAACTCGACTTGAAGCAAAGGATGACATCTCTCTCTCTCTCTCTCTCTCTCTCTCTCTCTCTCTCTCTCTCTCTCTCTCTCTATATATATATATATATATATATATATATATATATATATATATATATATATATATATATATATATATATATATATATATAAGAAGATTAAAATCAATCAGATGTGATATTGTTGCCATATTGTGTTAACATATTTTAAAATATTTAGTATCTAGCAACGTCTAGAAGCTGACTGATTCCAATCTTGTATACGTATATGAATTGCCTAATTTTTGCTAGATGGCTAAAAAAGTAGAAGTTCATTAACGAAATCACTATAAACCATTGCTGAAAATACCACAAACCCTCATTCACCATAAATAATTGCTAATGTCCTATTTTGAATAATTTAGATTTTAATGATTCGGCAATATTTGGCAGCCGCTAGGCTTCAATTTCCCATGTGCATACATATATTGCATATGTATGTGTAACAATTTATAGTTTTCGTAATGGTTCTGCTAAACAGTTTTTGCTATCCACTCTCTTTTGATGAATCATTGAATGATACCTCCATAATGTACAATTCTCACTATGCATTGCAGTGCCAAAGAATGTTATGGCAAATTTGAACTAAGTTTTATCCATCACCAGAAATATTAACTACTTGGCTCCTACATTGATTCAAGTCTTGAACACAAGTTTCATCTTTTCTACATGTCGAAATAATGTACCCATCGTGCTTTCTTCACCTTTCCTTACACTTAATGGGTTTAATGTATGTTATCACTTGCTCCCAAGCCAGAATTTTGTCAAATCTCAGACTGAAAAGTTACAATTGCCACCTTGTATCTATGTCTACAAATAATTCCCTTGTATATAGTGTTCATTTATGTATGTCTTATTCATTTGTGCAGGAGCGCCCTTTTATCGATCAATGTTATCTTTGCATGTATCAGTTCTCTTGCATTTGATGTTTGACTAACAGATTCTTGTATGAACCTTTGGGCACCATATAAGTAAAGTTGAATTTAAAGCTTCCTTGCTTACCTCATTCATTGTTGTATTGCATTCTTAAGCTAATGAAATTGCACACTGCAAGTTACCTTATGCTCTTTAAGTAATCAGCACTTGCACTTGCACCTTAAGCTTGTGGCAGAAGCTGGACCACCATGCTGCATGGACCAATGGAAGGCTGTCCTGAGGTAGTTCTTGCTGAGAAGTTTTTTAAAAAGATCCTCTTTTCATGGAATTCCAAGACAAATTCAACCACCAAATAAGAAACACAAAACTCCCAAATAATGGAAAATATGGTCTCAGTATTCCGGCAATGGGATAATCCGTGAACCAAATCCAAATAAGTGGAATTACCTTAATACAAAAACAATGTCGATGTCATACAATCAAAAGAAAACTCATAGTCAATCACACAAGAAACACAAATCCTAGAAATGGCCTACCTAGATGTCCAAAGTCTTCTTCCACAACCTGGCGTATTTTTGTCCTTTTTGCACATAAATAAAATCTTTGCTGAAGATCCAAATATATACCCTAAACTTTCGAAGAAAACTTAGAGGAACCTACAAAACCAGAAAAATGAAGTTAGAATGATCAACAAGGATGGCAAATCCCTGAAAACTATTCTACCTCTATTCTATTGTAGAAATCCCTAAAACTAGATTTAATTGACGACACTTATATCCGTCAATAAATATTTGGTCTTCATCGACGTCTCTCTATGGCAAATTAGTAAACATTAAGCTTTTATTATGATTAAAACCGTCTTTATTGTCATTATCATGATCTCATCGCTAAATCTACACTACAAAAAAGCCTAGGAATTACGGACAACAAAAAATATCATTGAAACATTGGCAAACATTGATAAAGGTTTTACCAATCTTAACTGTCATCGTTGGTGAAGAGTGTGTCGGTAAACATCATCACTGACACACTGTTTCAAGTGCACTGTTGTAGGTCATCACCGATGTGTTCAACTCATAGGTAAATATTGATTATTACTAACATCTCATCTTGTTTGCAATAGTCTGTTATTTCCACATCTCGACGAACGTCAATAAAAATGTTATACCGACATATTACCCAACATTAGTAAAAACATATACTGACAAGACCTGGACGTCAGTAAAACTTTTTACCAAGAATTAACTGGATGTCGGCAACAATTTAACTGACGTCCTCCTATCATCTTTATCGTGCAACTTACGCGTTGGTGAAAGTCTTTTAATTCTTTTTTTTCGCAGTATGACATATTTTTTCTAAAAATTAAAAATACATGTACAATATACTTGCTTAAATTTTCCATGTATCAAATGAAACAAAGGAAATGATTACATGTTCACAAACCAAACATATAAGTATAACAAATGTTCGAACTTATATTATAATACAACTAATTCACTATAGTTTGAAGTTGCAAAAACATAAACAGAAAATGATCCGATGGTAATCTCATCGTTGAAGTGAAAATCGTACAAAGTTTGGTGGTGTCGGTATGTCTGCAATGAACATTAAGAAAACATGTTAGTTCTTTCAAAAATGAAGATTAACAAATAAAACTCATTACATCAAATGAAATGTTATGTAACTTAGGTCTATGACACCAAGACGTTGTGTGATAAAATGAATAACTTGAGCCTCACATTGAAGAAATTGAAACTGAAGTGTAGACACTTTATCTTTCAGTAATGCAATTTTTTCACGTCGGGTAGGTATTTCCCTCGATTTAGAAGACGAGTCAAACTGAGAAAAACTGACACCAAGCCTCATCATCTATATTCTACCATGTCTCTCTTGTCCCATCACATTGAAGTAGACGTTATTACCTCTCAGCGTATTTTGTGTCTCTTGAGACACCATTTCGAGTTGCTCTTTTAGTTTATCTTACAACATATATCATGAATTCAACAACATATGTCATGAATAACATAGAATTATTCGGATACATCTATTTTTTGGCAATCAAACCTCAGCTTCTTTGCCTCATAAACTGACTTCAGTAGTTCTGGTCCATATAGAAAATGGTTTCACTAACAACTCAAACAATAAAACAAAGCTTTTGTCGGTCCACTCACACAAATTTTTTATATGAAACATCCGAATTAAAAACCTCAGCTTCATAAATCTTCTACACCCTGCATACAATTGATGTTCACCATCTTTAATCCTTTTTTCATAATCAATGTTGTTTTGCCCATCCTCCATACTATCTGCCATATGAGAAGATGATGCATACAATTGTACATAGAGCACATCTGATAACAACCCTTAAATCTTTTCCACAATGGTTTCCAATGCACATTTTTATGAAATTCTTCTCTTCCCATGAGATTTTTCAACAAACATATGTTTGTACAAAGTCATTACACATGATGGGATCAAGGACATCTTTAGCACCCTGAGTGAGGACCTTATTGCATCTTACATAAGGACATCTCATTCTTATGTTCACTACCACATTCTGTGTGATTATATAGTAAAAAAGTTGCTTCACATCAGTTATAAATTCTAAACGGTCTCTTCTTCTTGTAATCCAAGTTCGGTTATCCAACTTTTAATAAGCCTATACAAGCAACTTCAATATGATCAATTCCCTATATTGTAAATGTTAAAATTTTAATCATTTGGTATCTGATTCATGAAAATGAATACTTGTCACGTAGTTCATCATGTAATCATTCAAACAAGTACATAAAACAATTTATTTAGATAATCCTATCTCTTTTAAACATCATAAATTGATGTCTTTAACATATATGCAACATAAACATCATCTTATCTCTAACTCAAAAATCATTAACAAAAGATTAATTTGCATGTAAACATGCTATATAATTTCTAAATGATGCTACAATCCAAACGGTCCAAAAAAATTATAAGTTTTTAATCGTTTAAACAATTTGTCGAACACTTAGTGGGTGGCCTAAAGGGCTAGAGACCAAAAACATTCAAACATAAAAGAAATATTTAAATGACAACACTCAAATTAATATTTTGTAAATAAGTATATGTGTATTTGAATTAGACATGGTCCAATTTTGACGTCAGAATTCTGTCATAATATGCTGGAATGCAGCCAAGACAAAAATTAGGAAAAAATTGGGGGCTTTGTTTTCCTATGAAGATTTTATGTAATTATTATATCAAATCAAAGGTCCTAAGCTCAACAAATATTCATGCAAAGTTTTGTAGCAAAATATTACCGAAAAACAGTGATATCTCACAAAAAAAATTCGGATATATAACCTACATGCATATTATAACTTAAAATAGAAATAGAAAAGTATGGTGAAGACATTGAGAAACCAACCTTTTCAAACTTTTAACAGTTCAAAAACCCGATGAACACCTGCAGTCACTAGAAAATCACCAATGGGAGGAAGAGGGGAGAAAAAAGAAAAGCGGGAAGAAGAAGAAAGGAGAAGAAGGGTTTGAATGGAGGTAATAAGTTAGGGAAGCCTTTACCTACATGTGACATATATTTGCAAAGATACAACATAAAAACATATGTTATGTTATGTTATTGCGGTAAACATTACCGACGTGGTTGATGTGTGGGTGAAAATGGAACTAAAGACGTCTTGAGTCAACATGTCAACTAAAGTTGTCTCTTATTGGCACATGGATTCAAGCATGTTTCGCTGGGAGGACAAGTTTCAAAGATGCAAGGGAAGTCATGCATTGGTAAAAATAGATCGATACATGTACTTTTTACCGACGACTGAAACCAGATGTTGGTAATCTTCAACAGTGAAAAGCTTCATCAACACGAGAACGGTAACGCGTTGGTAAAGCCCTATTTTTGCCAACGGCTGGTCTTGGACGTCAGTAAAAGTTTAATGTCAACGACACAATAGCACCATGCGTCAGTGAATGTGATGTTTGGATGCGAACTTCGGTAAAAGTAGACTTTTGGATACGAGAATGACGGTAAAAGTAGACTTTCACTGACATGACATTTTCCACACGTCGGTGAAAGCATCTTTTTTTATAGTGCTAATTTTACTGATGGGAAGAAAGAGACCCGTAAGTAAAATTTGGGTTTTTTGTAGTGGGTCTCTGATGCTTTAGTTTGTAGTTGGCAGGTTTAGAGTTTCCTACTTACTATATTATGTCTTCAATCAAAGATGAATCCTTCATGCTTGAATTGTCCCTTTTGTTGTGTGTTGGATGCGCTCCTTATATGCCCTGCACTGACTCATGTAGGGTGGTGCTCTTTTGTTTATGTGCAGACAGTACATGCCCCTACAACCGCGATTGTTAAACGTGCAGCATTAGGTTGTGGGCTAGAGCTGGAACCATCTTGTGATCTTTGGGTGTGTGGTATAAGGTTATTGACTTATTAGACTTTTTTATGCTGGTCCTTGAGGTTTGAAGCCTCATGTGTCTTTTAGAAAGTCATGACTAAGGCTGGAGAGTGTTGCACTTGGTAGTGCTCTAATTCTGACACTCTCCTGCAGCATAGGAATAACTTAACCAATTAAAGTGATCTTCTATGATATATCATCTTTGATGGACATGACTTCGCATAATTAAGATTACTTTGACTGGTCCTGGTTATGCTGTCATGAAATATGTTATGGATTAGAATCCACCAGAATAACCAAAATAATATTATGGTAGAATTATATAAGAGATATGTGATGATATAAGATATCTATTTGTAATCCTCTCAAAATATCTATTTTGCTTAGTATCTGTGTCACATGTGAACCTGTTTGTATCAATGCTGCTAGTGAAGAAGGTTGTAGTATGCTCTATCTGTGTCACATGTGAACGGTGAACCTGTTACAGGATGGTTGGAGATTATGGTAATGTTCTGCTTAAAAGACGTGTAATAGCAAAAGAAAACAATGAATGAAACTTGCTACTTTGCTTTTGTCTTTATGTCATTGATTGGACCTGTGTTATTGAGGACTGATATGTAAAACACTCGCAACATGATTGTAATTTTTAATGTTTTTGATAATACAAAATTTTCTTTTTTAATGCATGGTGTCTCTCATTCTCTCTTTCTTGTATATATATATGATATATCTATATATCTCGAGAGATCCAAAGAGGAAGAAAGAGAGAAAAATTGAATGGTGACTCTAGTTTCTTTATAGTCATCCATTCATTTAATCTGCACGACAAATCCAACACGTTGGACAATTAAGAAAAAATAAGGAGAAAAAAGTTATGGGCATTTTCATCATCTAATATTTGTTTATATTTTTTTCTTCTTGTTTTTCTTTCAACCATCTTTACATCTTCTTTAGATGGACAGTCTTAATTTGATGGTTGGGTAATTCTATATAATCGAAGTCATCATTCACTCACTATATATATATATATATATATATATATATATATATATATATATATATATATATATATATATATATATATATATATATATATATATATATATATATATATATATATATATATATATATATATATATATATATATTGAATGGTGAGTTTGGTTTTTTAGAATCACTCAACCATCTAATCAGAATCAGCTATTTGATACATCATGATGAATGGTTAACAAAAAAAAAAAAGAAAAAGGAAAAAGTGATGAGTGTTTTAGTTATGCATATCCATATGCTTTTCTCTCAATTATCCATGCTTTTGCAACCATAATTTTATACGGTCTTCCAAATTATGCCCTAGAAATTTGCAGACTGAACAATGATTTGGATCGGATGTGATTCAGTCATGATCCAGTTGATGCTGGATCCGTTTTCTGATCTAACCTTTTACACGTGGTCGGACATAACTGAGTATCTTATTAGAAAAGTTAAAGGAAAGCTACTGCCGGGGCACCATCAATCATATACCTAAACGATATACCAACGGAAAGCGCATGGCCTGAAAAGTTGGTGGAAAAGGACCAAAGCAAGCTCCACTTTGGCTTGAAAGAAATGTCAACACTCTGCCACCATCCTTTGCACATATGCCAAGAACAAGAATGGTGATCCCACTTTATTAAACTTAAGTAAAGCACAAGTGGATATATATATATATATATATATATAAAGAGAGAGAAAGGGAGAGAGAGTTTGTATTCAACATTACAAAGCCAAAAATATGTTGGACTAGTATCAACCAGTACAATCCAGACCCAAAAAGAGCATTGGGCATACATCTCACGCCAGATGAGCTAGCAACCACCGACCCAGAGGTGAAATCTTACAAAACATGAGATTGGTTCCTTTTATATATATATGTATATATAGTAATTAGTAAATACCAGACTACTCGAGTAAGAGACAAAACTAGACCACTTGAATATGTGTTAAAACTTATTTTAAATAAAAATACAAACATCCTATCATGTTTATAAATACTAATTTAATGTAAATCATGTGTCAGTTCAAGTTGTTTTCATAAAAAAATTGATTTTTTTACCATCACAATTTTTAATAGCGGCTCATTTTTTTATTATTAAAAAAACATGTTACTCATCAAATAATTCTTAAGGTCATGTCTATAAGGTTAGATTATGAAAAAGATACTTTAATAATTATTTTTACCAAGTCTAGTTTTTGTACCCTATCAAAGTGGTCTGATATTTCCAAATTTCTTCTGTATATGTGTGTGTGTGTGTGTGTGTATATATATATATATATATATATATATATATATATATAGAGAGAGAGAGAGAGAGAGAGAGAGAGGAAGAAAGAAAGAATCAATTCTGCATACTACAATCAATATGTAAACGTTACATGCATTCATAACTCATAGGCATCCAGTCATATAAAGGACATAAATTATCCAAATTTGGATTAAATCCAGATCTGTTCGAATTCAATTTAATCTGAATTATTATATAATTGAATTTGGATTCAA
Organism: Nymphaea thermarum; assembly: GCA_011799765.1. Taxonomy (NCBI): domain Eukaryota; kingdom Viridiplantae; phylum Streptophyta; class Magnoliopsida; order Nymphaeales; family Nymphaeaceae; genus Nymphaea; species Nymphaea thermarum. The sequence continues at coordinate 221,516 of JAANDH010000222.1, read as the reverse complement.
ACTTAAATTTGGATCTGTATTTTCGTCTGAATTCATATTAGACTAGCATAAGATTCAATAATTATATGTAATCTGTCAAATCTTTATCAGATCCCAGTTCAACATCATGTTTGAATTCGATTCAGCTATAATACTGCACATCAAATACAAATCATATTAGTATCCAGATCTGGATTTCTTACCCAAACTCAACCAAACGTATTCATAATCAGATCAATAATTGGATAATTGAATAATTTACATTCCTAAGGTCAACATATGGCACTCTCTCCTCCCTGTCATACATAAAGAAATGTATGGTATTTATAATTGTACTAATTGCTTCGATCTCAGTCTTTGCCGCCCTCTCTTTTATTTACTGTAACTTTTATATTTATGTGTGGAATATATATAACTAGATGGCTACTAGACCATCATATACTAGATTGACGGGAATATACAATATAGGTAGTTGATTCTAGGCTGATCAGATGGTGAAGAATAAATTGTAAATATAGAAGACAACCCGCTTTTTTTCAAGAATCTGAAATACTGTATAAGGAACGAAAGAGAGATTAAATCGGGAAAGCAAATAATGAATTTTTTTGTCACTTTTGAGGGGTATTTCGATTTAAAAAAAAATTGTTTTTTATATTTGCAATTTAACCTCTATCGTTTGATATCCTTGAAATCAACGGCTTAGATAACTCCAATTAAAATCTGGTGTATGTGGGTCTGGTAGCTACCTATTTCATGTATTGCCATTGAATATACCTGTCGAAAAACTTAATTGTATGTTGTCCAATTCTGCATGGTTAAAAGTTATGTTCTTTTCTCTCCATGAGATATTTTGTTTTATAGGTCTTGGCATGTAGAGTCATGTTACACAATAATGTTTAATATGTACTCTTATTGTTTTGCTATTTGTACTCTTTTTCTATATTTTGAGTTTTTTTACTGTTGGCAGGATTTTTTATCACAAGAACGCAATAACAAACAGTAAAAAAAAAAAAAAAAAAGAGAGAGAGAAACAAAAGATACGTCTTGTCTCTGGTTGCGAAGAATTTGCCCCCAAAAATCTCAAAAAGTACCATATGAAATGTAAATGCAGCGATTTTTGGCGGCTTGTAATTTCCCAACGGCATATCCTGACAGTAAAATATAAATGGGTTAATTGGCTATGCATGGTTTGTATTTTTTGTCTAACTGAATTCAAATCCGATTAATTTATGTAGTTTGATTATCTAACCAGGGGCAGAGCCATAAATTTTTCATGAGGCGAGTTGAATTAAAGTTTCTACATTTTGATTAGGGCCGACATATCATTTTTCAAAACTTTTATATATAATAGGTGAAATTTTTTAAAAGCTATATTTTAATTTAAAAAAAAAATTGAGGTGAGATCAGGGCCCAAGCGGGCCTTACCATGGCTCCGCCCTTGTATCTGACCTCGTTCAATCCTTCTATACCCGCGTATACGAGGGCAGAGGCAGGGGGCATGCTCCCCTTGAGATTTTAATAAAAAATAAAATAAAATTTCACTTATCAATTTTAAAAATTTTAATTTAAATTATATAAAAATTTTAAAAAATTATATTTCGGCACTTGTAAAAATTTTGAAACTATAGGTTCATTCCTGCAACAAAAGATTCTTAGTTCCTCTCTGCATATATCTCTATGGGATGGAAACTATTGGGAGTGGGTGCTAATAGAAAGCGACCAGATTTAGAGTAGCCAGAAGTTGGTGATGAGGTTAATGCATTCCAGATTGATGAGCGACTCCACCTGAACCACATAACTAAGATGAAATTTCCTTTTGGATCCCATATTTTGTCTTAAATGTCATGAACAAACTTCACTACTTTTCTTTATAGGTTACCAAGTTGCTTGTTCTCTTTACAAGGAGCAAATTAAGAGCTAGGAGTTATGAGTTAAGCAATAGCAGAACCACAGTTGCCCACACCAGCCCCACAAATTTTTTTTACTTTTATATTGATACTTTAAAAAATATATATATGTTCATTTATATATAACGCTGAATTTGCGGCTTGCTATTGGTTGGAGCTGTTTAACTTCGATTTACTACCTTTGAATGTAGCTTTATTTATTCCTCATTCTCCACCATATGCAAAAGTAAGTCATTGGTCAATGCTACAAAATTGAAACTAAAGGAACTAAAAATGATGCGATCTGAAATTCATCGTAAATTCCATCCAGCCCTTTCTTCCTTCTTTTGGCAAAAGCATCTCTATGAACTTAATGTGGATCGCTACTTTTACAAGAATTAACACTTTACTTAGGTGTGTGTATTCTTAAAAGTTTTTTAGAACGAATGGCATGGAATTCTCTTTAGCATTCTTCTCTCATGCAATCCTGTTCTTCATCAAATTAGAACAAAATGAAAAGTTAAAAGCATCTATTCTTGGCGAATGGTTTTTGCTGTCACGAATTTGCAAAAGCATTCATGAATCTTGTATATCGGAGCCGGTGCAGCTTAGTCATCCATAAGAGGGAAAGTCACCAGCGAGCCCACTCTTGTTATCGGTTACATGTGTCAATATATTTGATTTAGATTGGATCAAAATTTTGAATATGAAAAAAAAAATTAACATCTGATTTAGAAATTGGATTTGATTCGAATTTAAGAAATACCATTGATCGAATTTGGGTTTGGATCTGATTTAGTTTCGAACAGGTATAAATGACCTTATATTTTAAAAATGGGCCAAGTAGAGTTCAAAATTCAGATTTAAATTCCGATGTGAATGTGGAAGTCAAACTGTGAAACTGAAATTCGAATTTGGATTCGCTGACGATTTTGTATTGAAATCTGAATTCAAAACAAACATGTGAATATTTGAAAAAACATATATAATTAGTTGTTTATGAGATTGAAATCAGATCCATTGACATCCATATTCACATTTGAAACTATTGAAAAAGACGTTAGTTGATGCTGAAATTGAAACGGAACATAAATGTATATCAGATTGGTGTCTATTTAACATCCCTATTCACATTTGGAACTACTGATATCAGATTGGTGAAATTCAAGCGAAACGTTGGCCTCGGTCAGAAATTTTTCTGTGAATGAAAAGGACACATTAAGACGCAAAGCGTAACATATTCTGTTCCATTTCATCGTTGATATCCGAGTATGTCGACATACTCTACGTGAAACAGAGCCCGAGGTGGGTCCCACTTTTGCCTTACCCAGTGATCGCAATGTCGACATGCTTTCTTGATGAATTAAAGACGCCATGGCCCAACGATATTAAAGGGAGCGCCGGCCATGAGCTCCACCACTTCCCCCCCCCCCCCCCCCCCCCCCCCCCCCCCCCCCCAAATCACATCCAAGGGGCATCGGCACGGAGTTTAATGCTGCCGCCGGCGAAAAGGGCGCCGGAGAATAATCAGGCGAAGTACCGTGAGAGAAGAAGGATTAATGGAGCGGTGGTCCCGTTCTCATTGTAAGCTTCTAATCTTCCTCTTGTTAATGCTACTTCGGCCTCTCAATATTGCTCTTGCAATATCAAAAGAAGATGATGGGGAGCACTCGTGTGGGCCAAGCAAGTCGGGAAACTGTAGGGACTCAGATGCAGCCTTCAAGCTGAAGATGGCGAGCATGGCGGCGATCCTCGTTGCAGGGGGAATCGGCGCCTGCCTGCCGATCGTTGGGAAATCGGTCCGGGCGTTCCACCCGGAGAGCGACGCCTTCTTCATGATCAAGGCGTTCGCCGCGGGAGTCATTCTCGGCGTGGGGTGCATGCACGTGCTGCCGGACGCCTTCGGCAGCCTGGGATCGCCGTGCCTGAAGGACGGCAACTCTTGGGCTGCCGATTTCCCTCTCGCCGGATTCATTCTCATGGCGTCCATCGTCGGCACCCTCATGGTTGACACGCTTGCCACGGGCTATTTTAAGAGGTCTGAACTTAGCAAGGCTAAGCCAGTTGGGGAAGAACAAGACATTGAAGGAAACAAGCTGCAGCCGGCGGCTACATCCGCGTCCGGCCACGATATTAATCATGCACATACGCACACCAGCCACGGCCATGCCCACGGCTCGGTCATGGACTCCCATGATGACGCCTCCCGCCTCCTTCGACACCGCGTTATATCTCAGGCATGTCTGTCCACCCTCGCTTCCATTTATAACCATACAATTGGACTTCAACATGCCTTCTTGCATTTCACAATTAATTAGGTGGCGTCATTTATGGAAAAGTATACTGTCGGGAGTATGAAGTTTGCTTAAACTTTTTATACAAAAGACCTTCAAATTTTAGTGGCAGGACAAAAAGACATTTTAGTTGAGTTTCTCTCGTTTAACAGTAGTGATCAAATGGAGAAAAATGTAATTCAAATTCAATTAAGCGCGTTTTTGTCATCCTATGATCAAAATTGGGACGTCCTCCTGTAATTTTTTCTAAAAATCACAAAGAGGCACAGTGCCCTTACGACTGTCCTCTTGCTAGATCTCTAAAAGCCTTAGTACATGATTGATGGCCAAACTAAAGGAATAAACTGTTCATACGTAGAATCGATCATGTTCTTCATTGAAAAATTAGCGGAAGTATAACGATGTCCATTGCAAGATAGGAAGAGGGCTAGTGGAACTTCCAAATGCTTCAAAAGTGACATGAATTCCTCTATGATAGGAATAAAGGAAACCATGCAAATGAACTTTTTCCTAACCCCTAAGTTTTGAGGACCACATACTTATTTATAGACTTATGAGGATCCATATGATGGTTTTGTCAATCATAAATTGGATATGGATCCTCTTTGATTTTTATACATATTTGATCCACACTAAATGAGATGGTACATACCCAAACTTATTACAGCATCTTAAATTGAGTGGACTTGGACTTATTAGATTACCTTAAATTGGATCTATCTATATAAAGAGCCACCAAATAGACTTCTAACAATGATAAGTTTTTTTTTTACCATTCGCTTGCCTCTCTTCCAAATACGTACACTGTACTTGAGGGCCTTTTATATTTCACTGCATGTGGTGGAGGACTGCCGATCGGATGATCACCGGCCGGTGGGTAACCATTTTAATGTGAAGCACCTTAAGGAAACATGGCATTTTAATTTCTGATGGGCTTTCCTTAGCCGGCTGATGAGGCAGAAGCCGTGGCTTGTGTCTGCGCATCAAGTGGTGCTTCACATTAAGAGGGTCACTCTCACTCGCCAGGTAATTTGATCATCTCTCGATCATCTGCAACTCCACAACCAAAATTATGACTTAACATGGAACACAAAATGAAGTACCTGCTGCCTCTGTTTCATCTTACGCCTGTTCTGCTATAACTTCCGAGTCGCTCTTTGGATAGTTATTAAACCAAAATTCACTATTTGGACACCAAATTTTGGCCGTCAGTTTTGTTGGCCCTCTTGGTTGTTCAAGCAAATTGGATCAACCAATTCTGTAATGCACAACTTAGGATTTGATGCTACATTCAAAAGATGGAGGTTGAGTTGGTGCTCGTTTCTACCTATAAACACAGTTGTAAAACTTTGAATGGTTTTAGTAAGCAGTTTAAATAAATCTGTTGATATGTTCGAGGAAATTCTTTGCAAATATTGGCTGACTGACGTAGAAAGACATAACTTGATGTGTTTCATTTTTTTTTCCCTCTCATTGAATATACACGCTCCAAACCCAAAACCAGAAATCATGTTTAGAAAAATAATGAAACCAAAAATCGAATTTGTATTGAACTAGACATTGAATGTCGAGGAGTTCTTAATAATTCCACAAGCATGTGTCTAAAATAAATAAAATTGTAGCATGAAGGTAATTAGATGGATTAGGTTATGAACTTCTGCAGCTTCTGAGCTTAACTTGGAGGGACGTTAATTTGGCAGGTCTTGGAGTTGGGCATTGTTGTTCATTCTGTTATCATTGGGACTTCTCTGGGAACATCTACGAGCCCCTGCATAATTAGGCCATTAATGGCTGCTTTAAGTTTCCATCAGTTCTTTGAAGGGATTGGTCTCAGCGGATGCATACTTCAGGTAAATTGCTGTAAAAGATCCCAATTGTCAATGACAAAATCTCTATTTCTCAAAATTTTTGAGTTTTCGAGGCATAAGAAGCCCAACATTTGGTGTAGTCCTCTCAAGGCCTTCAAGTTGAAAGAGGTCAAAAGTTCATAATCATGTGAGCATCTTCTGCTGCAAGACTAAAGCAGCAGGAGCTCTTTGCTAATGAATGAAACAGGGGTTCCTAGCCATTTTACACCTCATAATGTTGACATGTTTCCTTGTTTTATCTCCCCTGAATCCCATCACCTATGTCAGCGTAACGTTTTTTCAAAATGTCTGGCATCTGAGTGGTTTTGATGCTGTAGTATCCAAGGGGCATAACGTAGCTAGTTGGACTAGCGAAGCAGTGTAAGGCCAGTCCTCAGTTAATTTGGCGTTGTAGTGCTGTTCTTTTTCTGCCCTAAGTATGATCTCTGAACTACTGGAACTTGCCATATCTCCAGACGTCTTGATCCCTCATTCCAGTCAACTAAGAGACCCCACAGAGACCAATAAAAAAAAAAAAAAAGCAGCAGTCTCCCCATGTAGATTGATTCCACAATTTTATTATTCACCATTTCTTTAGAACTTTCCTTTGGAAACCAAGTGGTTCTTTTGACTAATTATATACTGCATAATATTGTCAGGCCAAGTTCAAGAATGGAGCAACAGCCATGATGACTATATTTTTCTCTCTCACAACGCCCATAGGGATAGGAATAGGCACAGGCATTTCTTCTGTGTATGAAGGAGAAAGCCCAACTGCACTTCTTGTCCAAGGGGTTCTCAACTCTGCATCTGCTGGAATCCTCATCTACATGGCTCTCGTTGACCTCTTGGCTGCTGATATCATGCACCCCAGAATGCAAGGCAGTGCGAAGCTTCAACTCTTGTGCAGCTTCTTCCTTCTTCTTGGGGTAACCTCTATGTCAATCTTGGCAAAATGGGCGTAAGTAAAGCAATGATCACTAGGGTTGCTATAGCTAAATAACCAGCTACTGGTTCAGAATTCACAAGCTAAGAAAGGCTTTCGAGCCAATCTGTCAATTGTGCAAATGCAAAAAGCTTATGTGTGTATATGATGCTGTTTCTAGCCAATTGCTTTTATTGTGGCTTAACTCAAACTTCCTAAGGAAATCTGGAGTCGAGCGCCCAAGCAGCAAGAGGCATGTTGCTTGCAGATTCACCTCAGTTGAAGGTTCCTGCTAGCCATAAAAGTACACCTATCAACACACCCATGCTTCGCTTTCAAACTGGTTTTGTCACTTTTTGTCCGGTTTCAATCCATTTTCCTACAAAAAAAGAAAATTGGTTTAGATTCATTAAACACTTTAAAAAGTGTTTCAAGAATCTGCCCCACAGAGAGGCAGCTACATGTAACAGTAACATATTGTTACTGTTCCCAAACAGACATATTGTTACTGTTCTCAAACAGTCCGTAGTGTTCACTCCTAAGACAAGGAACCCTCGGGTAATGGAAATTAGTTTTATGATTACTTAACCTAATGAAATCAATCGCTCTTCCAGTTAATATGTTGACTACTACGGATATACGTCTCAGTTCGCATAATCCAGTCAATTTTTGCTTAACATTTAAGTCAGATATCCTTTAAACAGGAAAAAAAAAAAACGAATACAGCCAATGAAAAAAAAAAAGATTTGTGGATATCATGTAGAAGCTTGAACTATAACTCGATTGCTAATAACCCTTGAATGTAGCGTATCATCAAAGCCAGATTCCCATGCAAGTCCTGCACTCAAGCATTTGGAAGCCAACTTCCAACCAGACAGACTTTTGGTTTTAATGCAACCATGTGGCAGCCAAACACTGCTAGCAGATATCATATGTATAGAGAATGCAGCTCTCGCAAGGGATTTTCATCGACGCTTTCTGATTGTTCATAGGAAAAAACGGTTGGGCACCAATCAGCTAGAGTTGCAAACATTCTCTTGATTAATTTGCTTTCTTTTGATTGGTATAAGCATGGGGGTGACCATGAGCTCATGTCACACACACCTTATGAGTAGGGATGTCAATGAGTTAGATTTGGATCAAATGTACTATTTATTCAATTTTTCAAAGTTTACGTATTTGAATTCAAATTTGGATACTTACACCATATATTAATCTAACTTTTAAATTCACAATAGAGTCTGCTGGCCTTGGCTTTCACAGATACCAGAATGTCGGTAATCTAATATGTACGTGTGATTCATGTGACCACAGGATATTGAATTAATTTATTAGTAAATTGATAATAAGAATTTTATTATTGAATGGCTAAATGCTGAATATATACTTATTATCCAATCCATATTTATTTATAATTGAAACAAAAAACTGATCTAGTGTCGTTCCTTAAAACCAAATCTGATCCATGTAGGACGTTTTTTATATATCAAACTTATTTAATGCAGTTAGCACGGATATTCAATCCAAATCTAATTCATTGACATCCCTATTTGTGAACTGGGGAAGCAGATTTGGACCAATTTGGGTAAGATGTGCATAAAGCCCAATGAGCTTTTGATTCATATACTTCATTGCGCACGCACAAGCACACATATACACTCATACACACTTAGGTGGGGTTCCAGTATATAAATTTCATCATTTCAGATAAATTTTAACATCTATTACCGATACTAACAAGCAATCACACATTTGTATCACTTGTTAACTATATTATGCATAGATTGAATGTACCTCAATTCTTTGTATCCCATTGTGGGCAATAATTCCACGATAAAATCCAGTGAGTGAGATTTCTAGTAAATGTTTCCATAATCGTAGAACTAACTCATTGATATATCGGGATGTCCAATGTTGTCGAATAGATAAAAATTAAAAAGCCATTAAGTTCCATGAAATGTTGCTGAAACCACTACAAGTTGATCCAGCACCATAAACAGTTAATGCTCTTGTAACAACTGTTTTTTAGCAACAGATGTTTAATTTTTAGTCATTCAACATCTAGCATTCGGACGATTTGAACTTCCATGTATACACACACAGACATAGAGTAATATATGCCTGTGGTATCGCCTTAAAATGTTTCAATTAATGAATTTAATGATCAAAATATAATGTTACTTAAATTGTCTAATAGACTCGCACTATTACAATATGCATAAGAATTATACGAGACACGAAAAAAAAGTAGCTGCTCATAATACATTTGAAACGAGGGCACATCAAAACTTGGACAACTTCTATATGTGTGTATGTTTACATGCGCTCAATTTAAGACTAGTTTCTCGCCTCCTAATTTTTCCTCTATTTTCATGTTGTTTCTAACCACTTCACTGCTCTAAGAACTCATAATCAATTATAAAATGAGATTAACTTTTACAATCTTTCTCTCCTTAAGATTCACCGATCTCAAGGTGGAGGGAATGGTTATGAAAAGTAAAAAGAAAGAAAGAAAGATATATATATATATATATATAGAGAGAGAGAGAGAGAGAGAGAGAGAGAGAGAGAGAGAAAGAGAGAGAGAAGAGGGTGAAAAAAAAAGTTCAAAAATAGGTCGAAACTGTACTTGGAAAATTAATGTATTTTCAAGACATCAATCTCAACGGCAGACTCTCTCTGTGTGATCATGGAACTGCAAGCATGGTGCCACCCTAACGTAGGTAGTCACCACTCACCAGAGGTCCAGCATAAAAGATCCAACCTTTATGTTTAACATTGTCTGCTTATTAACCTCGATAATTTCATTTTCGTGTCTTCCATTTTCAGTATCTTAAAAGTTTATTCATGTGGAATAGGTGCTGACAGAACTTATAGACATACTAGGGTTAGATTAACATTTGATTGCTAGAATCACTCAAATACTGAAAGAAAAGGAAGGTAACAAAGCCTGAGATTCGAGCTCAGCCGCTTCCGACCATGTCAAGATTCCCTGATGCAAATTTTTCTTGCTTGATTTAAGATTGTAAGTTTATCAAAGATAAACAATCTAGGAAAGACAGTAAACAAAGTAACACAGATCAGGAAAAATAAGAAATTTGATAAGATCCATAGAGGAAGGGGAATAAACTGGCTAGATGAAAGAGAAATGTTGATCAAGATAGGCCACACCCACATTTGGATGACCAAAGAGTACCTCAATATGTGCGTGCGTGTGTGCATGTCTATATATATGTGTGTGTGTGTGTATATATATATATACACACACACCTACATTTTCTCTCCCCTCTCCTTTTTTCCACTTTTCTTTTGACTACCACCCTAGAATTGGTGAAGACCAGGAAGGGGGATATACGGAAAACCAGTCCCAAAATAGGATTGGTTTTACTTGTTAGGAAATAATGTTATAGAAATTACTTGTCAACAATATGATTACTACACATAGAATATTGTTAATCCACCTGTAGCAGTTAGTAATCAAAACGATACCTAAACTGGTGTATTAAATTCAATCGAAACACAGTAGCTGAACTGGTGTTAAATTCAACAGAAACATGGTGCCTAAACTGGTGTGTAAAATTCAATAAAAACTCTTATTATTCACGTTACACAACCACAACAGATTTACAAATATAGTAAAGCAACGAACAAGTCAAAAGTCTCAATTACTAAGATAAAAATGACATTCATAAGCTCATGATGCATGCGGGAATGGCTTTTCAAAAGAAATTTTAGTTTCATTCTCTGGACAAAACTAGACTTGTCAAATTTTACTGATTCCAACACCGGACAGATAATTTTACTGATTCCAACACCGGACAGATATAGACATGGATACATCAATATATATATATATATATATATATATATATATATATATAGAGAGAGAGAGAGAGAGAAAGAGGATCTGCTTCCTCCCCCATCCTCAACTAGGGGAGGGACAAAGCCTCCCCCTGTCCCAACATTCGTATTGCTTTTTTTTTCTTTTTTTTTACTATTTTTGAACGAAATAAATGTGGGCTGCCACACAGACAGCCAACAACTAGTGAGACCCTCGGCTAGAGAACACGTGCAAGGAAACACGTTCTCTAGATATAATATATCTACATTTCCCTTGGTAAGCCATGGGCTGCCAATGTAGGTACCACATCGCTAAGTGCAGCCCTCCCATACAAATCTCACAAAGTTTCCATATTTGGAACCCTCATTAGTGTTGCATATTAAATATACAAAATATAGATAAAAAATTGGTGCATCCGAAGCAACTCATGTTAGGAATGATACCAGCCAATCAGTTATTTTCTGTAATCTAAACTTGTACACGTAATTTTGCATTTTATAAAGGGAAATATACACTAAGTCATTTATCAGGTTTAAATATGTGTTTCTGAATAATTAAAAGTTGATAGTTGAAAAAAATACCTTTCCTTCTTACGAGGTACCTTATCATTTGGTATAAAAAAATAATGTTTTTTATGTTAGTAGGCAACTCTTTGAGAATTTCAAAAGTTGATACATGTTCGTTAACTATTAAAAAATTTGGTTTTGGCAAATTTTAGGCATCTTTTTGTAATTTTTCTTTTGAATTTTAACAAACAAACAATTGTAGTAAATACACACACCCACAGCAAGATCAATGAATGTGTGTTAGATTACAATTACTCGAGAGTTGATCTCCACTAGACCAATAGATAAAGTCTGTATGTCAGATTCAAACAAAAAATGAAAAATTTCAAAAACAAAACAAAAACTATCCATCTAGATTGCATTACAAAATACTGTGCCAAATATACATACATGCAAATATGAAACCCACACACGCACACAGGTGTCCATGGTCTAGACTTATCCTTATTTACAATTTCACATACAGACGCACAAAAGACACCATACAAATACTATATCCATTAGGAACCTTGCTAATGGTTGTAGCTATAGGTGGCGTTCAGAATACAGAGACAAATAGAGCACCTTTTATGCTCCTTCTTGGAGAGAGTATTCACAAAAGAGGATTACAAATATAAAATATTTAAGACTGTGCAGCAGCAAGAAAGAAGAAGGCTGAAGAATAAAAAGGAGAACTAATGAAGAAAAAAATCAATAAAGAGGGAAGAAAATAGCTGAAGTCATTGATCCAAATTACAAGTGCAAGAACAAGAGTATACAAAAGGAAAGGAAATGAATAGGAAACAAGACAGAATTAGGTTGATGATTTGATGGGCATATCCTATGACAGGCTTCAGAACTACAGGTCTGTCAATAAAATGAGAGAAACTTAAAACTTTAAAAGCCAAAGAAAGCACCTCAGATTGTGTTGATCCACCATCCGGTGGTTAAAGGCACTTTTATCCACTTAGAGAAATGTCCCCATGATAATCGCACATTATGATATAGGATAGCATAAGTTAAAATACCAAACGTCCCTTAATTATGTTTAGTACTAATAATATATATTCTTACAAAGCTACTGAAAAGCTTGTAAAAGAATGACTTTAAACAGGAAAAGGCAACTTCAATGGAAACAACCCGAGGCTATTGAGGATGATCATGACATTTAGATGAAGCATTTATTCTCACATATGCAGAACTTGACTCATGTTGAAGATCAAAACTTCTAAACTCATTTTTCAGTGGTATAGAGATAACACAGTAGCATAAAGGATCTAGTCCAAAAATCAGAAAGTGGATTTACAGCAGGAATGAGAAAGTTGCATGGTATATTTCCATTCAGCAGGATCACAACCTTCAAAGTGAAAACAATGATACCAACAGCCAAAGTAAAAGAGGAAGTGCAAAGTCATATCCCTAATTAATGACGTGGACCAGCCAAATGGTTTTCAATAAGGAACAAGGAAAACTGGTCCAAATGAAAAACAATGAAACCAACAGCCAGGAAGTTCATCATACACATTGAGGTAGTTTTTAGAATTATATATTGATGTAATTGAAGCAAAATTTTCTCATGTATCAACAAACCATCCTAGAAAAGAAAAACTCTTTATGCCATAATATATTACTACTTGTAACAAGGTCCAAAAATGCTACTTCAGCAATCCTCATCAGTTCCTGCCCAAGAATGACATTTTCATCAGAACAGGCTTGAGAGACGAAGTATGCTCCAGAAAGTCCTCTTCTTAAATCCTCAAGAATCTATCCAAAAAAGAAACCCATGGCAAACACAAGGACTTAACGCCTCCCATGAAAGAATCCTACCCATCTACAAAACAAGAAACCAAAACATGTGCATGTATGAACCCGCCCATAATTCACAGAGCAGCAATGGTACATCACAATGTAAGGCTGGAACAAAAGCAAATGGACAACTAATATTCTTAACTGTTATCAAGTCAAAAAATAATAAGTTTTGAGGAAACACAACTACATGTTTTGATGTTTACTAACTCAAAATCCAAAAGAGGTGCTGCAAGAAATGAATAGCCCCATCAAACCTGGTTCGAAAGCAGTCCCTAACAGCAAATGTTTACTCCATAATATAAAAATGGGCTCCTCTTTCTAAAACTTTTAATACAAGAAACAGGTTTCCTGTAAGTGTTAAACAGCAAACCACAGGTAACACATCAACATGGAAAGTCTGTTTAATCTGCTGGTGTTGCTCTTTGAACTTTCACAATTGTTTTCTATTTTTGGCACAAAAATAAGGGTGTTCGTTATCGAATTCAATTTTATTGATCCTATCTCTTAGTTTACCTACGCTCTTAAGATTAGATCTCTGTTTCACTGTGCAAACATGCATGCACAGATCATATATATGTATGTAGATATAGAAGACTATAAGACTACACTGCATATTACTAATATAAATGATTCGGTTGTGTGTGGTCTCTTGAGTTGGAATATCATGGATTCCATCCAGAAACTACTGCATGAGTTGCTTGCAGGTGGGTCAAGGGACATTTTCTTGTAGGGAGTTGCAATGGTGCTGGTTGGCGTGCTTCAATATTGTAATCAGGAAGACATGGGGCTTTCGCGAGCTGGCTGTTCGTGAAGGCATAGCTAAGACTGTCTGTGGTCTAAAAGAGAGATTTGGCATATATGTTCGGTTGTTTCTCAATGTGGGATTGGCCTGAGCAGGTGTTAGCTGCTAGATAGCTATAAAAGCCAAGGCTGAATACCAAAATCTTTACTCTTGCTTGGAAGGTTAAGCATGATAAAGGGATGGCTTATTGAGATTGTTTCATCCATTATGTTGAAATGAAGAAAAGTTTATGTTTTAGGGGGTTCGGTGTAATATTAAAGAGTTATAGCTCTCTTTAATATTTTTATGTTTTTGCTTATGATACTTTGTAAATCTCTTGTTTTACCCTAATCTCTTTTATAAGAAAGATTAGGGCCATCGTAAGAGAATCGAACTTCCTCAATCTCTCGTCTGCCTCTCTCTCTCTCTCTCTCTCTCTCTCTCTCTCTCTCTTCTCCGCTGCAACATGGTATCAGAGCTTGGGATTTGCTGACGACAACGGCGTGGACCAAACCGGTTGCACGCTGGCGTTGTGGTGGTCCCACTGCAGCGCCATCCTTAGGCAGAAATGTTACATCAAAGCTGAGAAAGAACACTTTACAGTCTTCCATTGGAGCAGCCCAAGCAGCATCATCAGTAGTAGATGAATCTTTACATTCTTCTCAGCCTGAGACAGTGACTGTGAGTATAAATAAGTCAGAGTATGAGGACTTTCTAGCACACAGATCTACGCAGCCATCGGCCTCCACAGTTATGATTGACAGTGCTATGTCTGTAGACACTATCTCACATGATACAGGTACTACTTGGATTATTGATTCAGGGGCATCCAGACACTTTTGTAGTAAGCCTTCTATGTTTACTGTGCTATACTCACTACCTCAGATACGTCATGTGAGACTTGCAGATGGCAGATTGTCACCCATTATGGAATATGGAGATATCAAAATCTATGACTATTCCCAATGTGTTATATGCTCCTAAGTTTCCCACAAATTTGTTATCGGTTGGACAATTGGTCAATGATTTACATTGTCGCGTTACGTTTGACCCTGGTTTATGTTCATTTCAGGACTTGCCAACTGGGAAGACGATTGGTGGAGGCTATGAGAAAGGGGGCGTCTACTTCCTGTCGGAACCCGTGGGTATTGCAGCATCTTCGATCACATCGTTGTCCTCCTCGTTCCAGTGGCATCTCAGACTTGNCTGGGTTTTCCTTTTGAAGGAAAGGTCTGAAGTCGTATGTATTCTCAAAAATCTTATTATTGAAATAAAGACCCAGTTTGGTATTCTTGTCAAAAACATTCGCACTGATAATGCTCTTGAGTTTAAGGCATCAACCTTAATGAAGTTTTACACAGATAATGGCATTTCTCCTCAGTTTACATGTCCCCATACTTCCCAGTAAAATGGAATAGTTGAACGAAAACATCGTCAACTTTTAAATGTAGCTCGTTCACTTATGCTTCATACTAATCTCCCTGCATATTTTTGGGGAGATGCTATCCTTAGTGCTTGCTACTTGACAAATCGTCTACCCTCATCCTCCATTGATAACCAGATTCCCATTAAACTTGTGCATCCAAAGAGATCCTTATTTCTAGTGGCTCCCAAAGTATTTGGTTGCACATGTTTTGTTCACATTCTTGGACCCACACGTGACAAATTGAGAGCCCAAGCCGTTAAATGTATTTTCATTGGTTACTCCAGAAACCATAAAGGCTACAAATGCTTTGATCCCTTAACTCATAAAGAGTATATCAGTGCGGATGTCACATTCTTTGAGTCTCAATCTTATTATAGTCCCACTTCTACATCTACTGAGATGCCACGGTCTCCAAATCCACTACCTATCCCTCCTATTCCTTTGGAGTCGTTCCCGTGTGTATCTCCTCTGTCTGTTGTGTCCAAGTTTCGTGATCCACCGCTAGTCTACGCACGTCGACAGGAACCCTCTCATACTCCTTTGCCAACCGTTTCTCAGGAGGTAAGTACACCTGAAATGCATAGCCCTATTGATGATCCTTGTCAAGATCTACCTATTGCTCTTCGCAAAGGCAGGCGACAATGTACCTTACACCCTATATCTCATTTTGTGTCTACTGATGGGGTTGGTAAAACTATGCAACAGTTCATTCATGCTTTGGCTGCTCATATAGTTCCTACCTGTCACCAGCAGACTTTATTAGACACCCAATGGAGACAGGCTATGCAAGATGAGATGGATGCCTTAGTGCAGAGGGAGACTTGGGAACTGGTTGATCCTCCTCCTCGATGCGATATTGTTGGCTCAAAGTGGGTATTCACAGTTAAGTATAATTCTGATGGTTCTTTGGAACGATACAAAGCTCGATTGGTTGCTAAGGGCTACACACAGACCTATGGTGTGGATTTCTTTGAGACCTTCTCTCCCGTTGCTCGGTTGGGCACTATTCGCCTTATTATTTCTGTGGCTGTCCACCATGATTGG
>JAANDH010000222.1:80579-205111 GCA_011799765.1 Nymphaea thermarum | reverse complement strand
AGCTGAGCATGTTTAATATGTATGCTCCAGCTTGAGGGGGAGTGTTGAAATGAAGAAAAGTTTATGTTTTAGGGGGTTCGGTGTAATATTAAAGAGTTATAGCTCTCTTTAATATTTTTATGTTTTTGCTTATGATACTTTGTAAATCTCTTGTTTTACCCTAATCTCTTTTATAAGAAAGATTAGGGCCATCGTAAGAGAATCGAACTTCCTCAATCTCTCGTCTGCCTCTCTCTCTCTCTCTCTCTCTCTCTCTCTCTTCTCCGCTGCAACACATTAGAAAAAGGTGTTTTTATGGAGCTGCTATTTTCTAGAAGAATGACCTTTGGCTGGAAATACCTCAGAGGTATGTGGCTGGAGACAAGCTGGTTTCCTGTGAGACCTAAGTGACATGTATATAGCCAAATAGCTGCCATATCCATTTGGCAAGCTGACACACAGACACTGGTACTGTGACATACTTGGACACGTTTTTAGAAAATGCAAATTACTTTTTGCATTTTGCAGATTAATTTTAAATTTTTGCATTTTTTATTTTGCATATTAATTCTCCAAAATATACTTTTCAGTTTTCACCTGTTTTGCATTTTTCTCACCTGTTTTATACTAATTTTAAATATTTTTTGTGGAATTTTGCACACACACACACTCACTCACATGCACATATGTATATATACCTCGCATATCCCCCATATGCAAAATTCTTAAAATTGCCATTAACATACAAGTATTTGTGTAAGCGTGAGACAAAGTCACTGCATGGGATTGTTAATAACTAGAACCGTAGAGAGGGTGAGACTTAAATCTAACAATGTTAAACAGAAAGATTGAATTTGGGGTCGCAAGGTTCTTGCCTAGGACTTCGACTGCTGGTTTTGACTGGTGTAGATTAGTCACCCATGATGACTTTTTATCTGCCAAGGTGATTGAGATAATCCAGCAAACTGCTGGATGCAGGGTATGGATGGTTGACTGGGTTTTGAGGCTGTTTTCTCCTCGTTGTTAATTTTGTATCCTTTAATCCTTTCATTGATGCATTCTTTTGTTCATTTGATTGGAAAAACGGGACCATCCCCCCAGTCATCGTTCATGAAAGAAATGACTTGGTGGAATCGGAGTTAAATGAAAACCGTGAACTCGTCATTATCTTTCAACTATGGTTTCTTTACTTCGCGCCATAGCCACAAATCACGTTTTGGAGTTTTAAACGGCAAGGTTTTTTCTCAGGTATAATACAGCGAGCATGAAAAGAAAGGGAAAATATGGTAAATTTTTAAAAATTTAACAAAAATAAAAATGAGGGGACAATAAAATAAGTGAGAAACTAATAACACAAACATCAAAAAATAAGTGGATTTGCAACAAATAAAAAATTGAAAATGAAAAAAAAGTTGTTTGGTACTAAAAAAAACATGAAAATTGAAAAAAAATGAAAAAGCAAAAAAAATGTGAATGCTTTTTTTTAACATTTTTTTTTAAGTTTTAAATGGAAATTTAATTTATCGCATTTCTTTTCCAAAAAAAAAAAACATGTTTTTTGTGACACTGCTTCACACCTAATACTCATAAAAAAAACTAAAGTCTGAAAGCACCGCTAACTTTTCTGCTTAGATAGTAAAAAGCACATCCTTCCCATCACCATGATTGTTAACTAATCAAGAATTGTCATTAGTTTCCTCTGACATGATATATAAAATAATAATCTACTAAATCTTACTTCAGATGAACTGGAACAACCAAAAACAAAAAACCAGGTCAGCGAAAGAAGGAAACATTGGTTCATCAAGAACAAGCAAGTTCTTCAAGGATAACATTTATTCTCTCCACTAAGTATCTAGCATATCCAGTAGCCTAAGCAGTAGCACAAAAATATACCCCTATTGGGTAT
Organism: Nymphaea thermarum; assembly: GCA_011799765.1. Lineage (NCBI taxonomy): Eukaryota > Viridiplantae > Streptophyta > Magnoliopsida > Nymphaeales > Nymphaeaceae > Nymphaea > Nymphaea thermarum. The sequence goes on along the minus strand of JAANDH010000222.1, from coordinate 203,223 downwards.
CAAGGCACTTCCACCACTCTTCCAAGATTCAGCAATATAAAACTTGCATGACAACGTTGCTCTCATCCCATGAAACTTGTCACACATCATCTTTCCCTAGTGATAGAAGTAGCAAATAACAACATATTTTTAGTGACAGTAATGGTATCCACAAATGATAACTATAAAATCTCAGTAATCAAAGTAAAGGATGAACTATAGAATATTGATTATCCTACTGGGAAGCTCACTCTGCAAATGCAATAAGCTGCAAGACAAAAAAACTTCAAGTGCCAAGAAAACCAGGGTTCATGACAAAGCAATAATAGCATGATGCCTACAACGTGTCACAATCACCAGTACCATTGAAAGCACAAGTAAACGATAAATAAAATAATGAAGCTAGAAAAACTCATGGACAAACAATGCGCAAATAAAATAATGATGCGAGAAGAACTCACTTCGATCTCTTATCAGTATGAGGTTATAATTTATACATTGTGAGATAAGGGAAATATTAAGAATACAAGTGAGGAACTATAAAAGCACCAAGTGGATTTACAGTTGTAATTTCCAAAAAGTGGATTTGAATCAGTTGGGAATGCACTTACTCGTAATCATGCAAACCAAAACTGGAAACCCTTGTTCCTTACATAGGACATAAAGATCCTGGCTTCTATGCATTATGCATATATGATATAACAGTAATATGGTTTTTCAGATATCTCAATTATGTAATTTTACATTACTTCCTGGATGATTCATAGACCACTTCCTACTTGGTTCTCATTTTCTAGTTTCATGTAGAAATTTGAGATTATTACTTTTGGTTTCTAACTATCGAATCACCTCCAATCTATTTCTTGATCTGGAAACTATGGAAATATTATGACTTGCTTGGGTTTTAGATAAATTGAAGAACATGCTAAAGTGTCATATTCTGGCATTCTCTGATTCATGATTAACAATACAAATTTAAATTTCCTTTACAAACTGAATCATACCTACATGGCCATACCATTCTACTTTCGTTCCAGGTGAGTGTCTTGCCACGTGCCAGTCTAGTCATTAAGTGAAAATGCCCACAAAAAGCACAGAAACCAGCCCAAATAGGTAGACAAAGTGGCAATAATGGTTGATCACCAAAAGCACTCAAGAATACTCCAGAACTGTGCACTAAGTTCCCAAAATTTTCTCAGAAGTTTACCTATAAGACTACTCAAGACTAGTCAGTCCAAGTCAATTTACTATAAAATATAAATAAATAGATACATATATTCATGAGGAAAATGGAAATTAATACAAAAATATCCATACAAACCATCCACATAAATGTTTATAGGTTAGTGATTAGTTGCTTTGGTCGCTAGTTTGAAACACAAATTGATCAATAACTGACACAACTGACTACTCACACTAGTTGGAATTTTGCCATTTTGACAACTAAAAGATAAAGGGGAACAGTTAAAACTTATGGCCTGTCAAAAGGGTACTTCATTTAGAGTGTCGCACCCACGTCAATGCAATGCAGGTGTGGGTATGGCTCTAACACACACATAGGCCACACCTCTCTCTCTCTCTCTCTCTCTCTCTCTCTCTCTCTCTCTCTCTCTCTCTCTCTCTCTCTCTCTCTCTCTCTCTCTCGTCCTTTAGAAAGAGGATAGCACTGTTTTCTGGACATCATTTAAAAACGACAACCAGACTGCCAATAAATAAAACAATTCATTTTTATTCAATATAGAATTTTAAAATTTAACTAAAATGACTTTTGTATAAAATTTAATTTCCAGCAAAAAAATATGAAAACATACACATAAGTTTTCTAAGATGTGTCACACCAGCTCTCACACCCTGCATCCATGTGACGTAGCTAATGACAAAATGTTGACCATGTTTGACACCTCTTTGTCCATGCATATAAAGAGTTTCCGAAAAGTGTGTCATACTGTCATGTTGATGCAGGATGCACCTCCTACGTGAAGTGTTGGTGTGATATACATGATTGTGTACATCAGAAGAGATAGAAAGGGAGGGAAGGAATGAGGGTGGGGATAGAAAGAGAGATTGATTTATTGCAGACAACAGAAAAGAGGAACTGAAGAGGAACACATATAGAGAAATCATGCAAGATAAAAAAAAGAGACAATAAAAGTCTCTGAGAAGAGTTACAGAGGATGAGATGAAAAGTGAACAGCAATTGAGACTATGTATGGATGAGATGAAAAGTGAACAGCAATTGAGACTATGTATTATTTGTGCTCCTTGATTCATTTTTAAATTTTTAATGTATTCAACCAGTATTATCATTTTCACTGAATCCCAGTTCTCTCCCAAACATTCAAAACAATGTCATGTTTGTAATGAGGGAAGACATTGATCAGTTTCCATTTCAACAAAGGAAAAGATTCCTAGCAAAGTCAAAGGTCCAAAGCATGACAGGAATACGACAAAAGCAGCACTTTACAACCTGACTGTTTTTGACAATGTCCTTCACCAAAATCTGTAACAGTGTATCTGCCTTTACGAAACTTCACTCTCCTATCCTCAACATTCTACATTTTCTTTCTCTCTTACTAAAGTTGGCTTTACAATATAAATAAGAATCAGAGTTTGAACTTTCAATAAAACAAATTTTATTTGGCAATATATGGGCCCACCATCTTCACCACAAAATTTGCCAGTAACGAATTCCATTGAGTTACATATCATGAATAATTGGATGAAGGGAGGAAAGACTGAGTGGATTGAAGTTGAGATAAGCACCTAAAGAGTATCTAGTTTGTGTATTTCGAACAGGCAGCATTTATGTACACATATGGAGCAGGTGATATGCTCAGTAATAAAAAAAAAAACAGTGAACAAAGCAGAATCACATTTTTCATAGATATGTTTTCAGTGTCCTTGTCCACAAAACTGCTGCAGCTCAGTTTCAATATAATGGAAGGATTGCAAAAACACATCTCGGTGACACGTAAACAAGCAACATGTAGGTTTGCCATTAGGCTAATCCATAATTTGGCGTCAAAAAAGAGCAGATGACAATCAGTTCAACAGTAAGCTCATTAAGCATCCAGTAGCTTATCCACCCAGTCTTTTAAAGTTCATAGACTCATCTTGTGGATCCCCCACAAGCACAAGTCTATCAAACTTGCAACTGTCTTCCATCTAATTGATGAGTGACCATCATACATCATCATTACCTACTCATAGAGATAGAGCAATACACGCCTGATCAGCCAATGGAAGTAATGAAATATGCGAGTACATCTTCATCAAATGAATTCACAATAATTAATTCCAATTTCAGATATATTAGAAGGAAATGATCAAAAAACAGAAAAACAAGGATAGCATGTCCAAATCAATTAAATAATATTCTGAATCTGAAACTAGTGTCAAATTGTAAAAAATGAATGCATTTGCTATCAGACTGCTAGAACAAAGAATTCTTTGGTAAAGAATATCGTCACATAGGCAATAATTGAAGTCTACAAGCTTTCTTGGCTGACTCTAGCCCTAGCCTCATCTCAAAAAATTATTTGACCTCATTAGTGGATGGAAAGCTATAGTTGTTCGCTTATGATCAATCTACATGCTTCAAAGGACAAATGTCACAAACCATTGGTGGAAAATTAGACCTCCATTAATTAAAGAGGTTTTCTGCTCTAAACCTTCCCTACAATGTATTTAAAGACACAATCTTTTGCATTCTCCATTCTCAAACACCTTTTCCTAGGTCTCCATTTTGAGATCAAATAAATTCAAATAGCAGGACCCAGCAAACTACACCACTATGTCATGACTTATGATCACATGTAAATTAACCTGGTCTGTCCTAAACCAAATCAGATAAGAACAAAATTTTCAGGGTGTGTTTGAATGCAAAGGATTTTAGTTTGTGGATCTGACTTAGCATAGCTTTGGTAAGTGGCAAGAGAGTTAGACCAACATCTATAGTTTATCAAACTAGGGATCTAAGATCAAACCTGAGATCCATACTTTATTATTTTAGACTGTTCAAACTTGAAAGGTCTATCTGCGATCAGAGAAGGAAGTTCTCATCTTAAATTAAATCCATGGAACTCAAGATCGGAGGATCTTGAGTTCATATCAGGTCTGAGGTACCCAAATTCCTCCCTCAATGGGCTAAGTCAAGGTCAGAACTGGACTTGACATGAGATGCAATAGGCCATGTCCAAGTAGTAATACCCATGTTAGCCATCTCAGAGTGGGTAGACACCCAAAACGTTGTAGTGTTGTACATATGTTTCACAGAACTCTGTTACTTTTGAAAGAATAAACATTTTTGGAGGCAATCATGTAAATACAGTCTTAGCTTCCATGTCTGGACTGAATTATGCTTACAAACTAATTACTATTTGTACTCTTCCTAATCCACCTTCTCTTGAAGAAAAGATTTGTGAAGTTAATTCGAATACAACTTATCCACCAATTTTGACATCAGCTTAAACATTTAAGCCCTCTTAGGATGTAACACAAAACCAGGTTAGAAACATGGTTTTAGTGGCAAAACACAGTTTTGAAACCAAATCTGGGTTTTTGGACTGCTTGGGACCTTTGGGCAACATAAAACCCAATCCCATAAAACTGGATTTTTGCTAAAACAGCATTTAAACCTATTTTTGGAAAGGCTTGACTCCTCTCTTGCATTCATCTTCCTCCACCACCATCAGTAGTGGCGGTGGGGCGATAACCAGCCGACCATTCCAAGCCAAATGCCTGACATGAATGGCCAGACTTTACTACCTAGTGGCATGACACTAGTCTGTCCACTTACCTGGTGGCTACCAGTAGGTGGGGCCAAAAAAGCTTGATTGGAAGTTTTCTTTTCAGTTTTTCATTTCCCAGCCACCCAGAGGTGTTAAGTTCAATGTTGTAAAAAGCGTATCGTAAGCCGTATCGGTCTGACTTTAAGATACGCCATATCGTAAAATATCGTAACGTACTGTAACCATATCGTATTTTTTTTAAAAAATAAAAAATAAAACAGAAAAAATATAAAATTTTTTGAAAAATTCATAAAAAAATCACTAAAAATCAAGAATAATATGTTCATCATCATCAAATATTCATAAACATAGAAAATGATGAAAAGGAGGTCATATATCAAAATGCATCTCATTCTTGTTTCAAGGATTACTACATATTTTATATATATATATATATATATATATATATATATATATATATATATATATATATATATATATATATAGTGTCAACTGTCAACAACATAATCATATGTGTACATTATAAGGATTTTAACAAGACATTAGCATTTTAAAGGCATGTTTTAAAGGCATGTTTGCTTTTTTACATGCCTTCACATTTGTAGTCTTCGAGACACTTCTAATTGGGTCACGACCCAACAACCACGGATCGGAATCGGCTCTGTGTCTGTTGGATCCATTCCTATGTAATAAATAATAACTAATAACGAAGAAGAAACCAAACCAATGTATTGAACAAAAAATTTGACGAAAGCAAGCGAGTTGTGTTCCCCTTCTTGTCCGACGAAGCTCCCGCGAATCTCTGGCCTCTCTCTCTCTGGTGTGGTTGGTAGAAACCGTCGTTCAACCCTTGCTTTCCTTCCCACAAGCCTTCGATCGGGCAGAGGGGTTCCTAGCTTTCTTCTCAATCACTCTATCCCTCTCTGGTTAGTTGGAAAACAGGGCGTCGAAGCCCTCTAGCCGCCAAGCAAGCCCTCTTTCCTTGCCCAAAATGAAGGTTCTGAGGCATACTAATCACTTTCAATATTAAATATGAAAAACAGCCTGTATCGTACGATACGGGGCATATCGCACCGTATCATACGATATGAGCCCTGTATCGCACGATACGTGCGATACAGGGACGATACACCACCCATTTACGATACGGGGGGTGTATCGCAGCGTAAAACCTAAACGGTACGGTACATATCGTACGATACGGCCCTGTATCGTAAGATACGTACAACACTAGTTAAGTTATATGTTGGACATGGATGTCAGCAACAGAGCATATATTATTAAAACTGGTTTACAAACAGGATCCCAAGCCACAAAACTTCAACAGATTGGAAAATCCATGCCTTGTGCAGAAGGAATGCTCAATGTGTTGGTGGATTAAGATGGTTTCCATGTCTTTGTCTGTTTCTCCTGTTTGGTATTCTTGTCCCCAGTACTGTCTCATTTTTCTGTCGCTTCTACCTCCCCTTCCATGGCTAGGATACATAACATACTATTGTATCTTTTACTAGATTTACAAACATTCAGATTTGGTACTTTCAATCCGTATGTCACACAGGTGCTTAAAAACAGCACCCACACCCACGTCGACGTGATGCATGTGCAGGTGCATGTGAGGGTAAGGCATTGACATGGCATTGACCGAGTTGAGTGCTGCTGACCGCACTCAACCCCCTTTTACAAGGAAAAGGGGGGAAATTCTCTCTCTCTCTCTCTCTCTCTCTCTCTCTCTCTCTATATATATATATATATATATATATATATATATATATATATATATATATATATATATATATATATATATATATATATATATATATATATATATATATCATATTTTAAAATGAAATAAAAGGACAACCCATTTCTCTGCATTTCTAAAAAGGAACTAAAAAGGGACAACCAGGGGGATTTGTTTGAGAACCTTTGTAGTATTTTAAAAAAATTAAAACAATTAAAAATAATGATATGTGAAAGATATATATATATATATATATATATATATATATATATATATATATATATATATATATATATATATATGAAATTAGTTAATCGAATATACAAGAAATTATACAAACATATATATGTATGTATGCTCTTGCCACACCTGCACCCGAATTCGCACACGCACTAGCACCTACACCTGTGTGACATAGTTTGGTTCCAGCACAGAATTTTTAATGGTTTATCTCATAATCCATGTTGACTTATGCAAGTTTCATTTTCATTTGGTTTTTGTTAGATACTATGCAAAATTAATTTCCTGACCTAAGTGTACCTCGACACCCTTAAGGCCTTAACTACCAAAGAGTTGTAAACATTAGGCACCTAAAAAGCAAAAGAATTTCAGATAACTTGCGGCAAGCTTTCAACTAGTATAATTCTTTCTATCTTTACTTATTTGGAAAGCTTTCTTTTAGCCTCTGCCAATCATCATGCATTGTCAAATCTTATGTTTTTTTTTTTCGTCATTGATTAGCTTCATATAATCATATTTAAGATTTTTTTAATCCTTTTGTAGAGAATTATCCAATTGTCGAAATCTATCAGCTCACTTCACCTTAATCTTGGGTTATGAGTTTCATCTCTTCTCCCCCTGCTTCAGAATTATATTTGTATGTCATATTATTGTATATTCATATTATTGTTCTTAACACAAACTGATATGTTAAACAGCTTTTAATGCTAAAAAGATCCATGGTGATTTATTAAACAAATTTTGTTTACTTTACAAGGTAACAAGCAAAGCAATTATCATACAAAAATAACTTGGTTTTATGGTGCAAAACCACGTTGTTATAAACTTATATGTATGCAGACCTCCCAACCTTTGCTTATGGATATCACAAAACAATATTAAAAACCCAGTTTTGCCTATAACCTTGTTTTGTATTGACCTGGTTTCCAAGGTTGGAATCAAAACAGGCCCTCAAATTTTCCTTGTTTCTCAATAGTTGGCTAATATTGTAGTGACAGTCATATTTATCATGAAGGTAGATCGTCATACCAATGTTGTAAAAGGCATATCATTGACGCATATTGGTTGGGCTAACATATGTGTTGTATCATAGCGTACTGTAATGTATCATAAACATATCATAAAATTATTTTGTTAACTCATCAAAAAGAAAAAAATTAAAAAAAAAAACTTCACACACATATATGATTCATCATTCATAAGCCATAATATATGTTAAAAATACATTAAGAAAATGAAACAAATATCTTCATAACATAAATAGAAACCTGTGGTGAACTTTAGACAACAATAGAAAATATACATGAAATTCCATTGAGAGATTGTATACTTTAAGTAGGAGAAGAAATAGAAAAACCCTCTTTTCCAAACATAACAGGTTTCCCACAAGCAAACCTCCCTTCAAACTGGTGATTTCTCCCTCAAATTGATTATTTATTTGGCAATTTCAATCCAAAACCAGCAAAAACTCTCCCTCTCGGAGCTCTTACAAGTGTTAGAAATGGAAAGGAAGAGGCGGCTTTACAAAAGAAATTGATCAAAAGGGTTATTGTGCCCCTTTCTTAAAAATTGTACCGTATCATAAGATGTGGCCATATCGTATGATACGGCAGCCCCATGGTACGATACAGCTGATACAGTTATGATATACATAAAAAATGTGCATAATATGTGTACCATATAGCTTTACCAACCTATAAAGTGTGTATCTTACGATACGCCTCCATACCATACAATACATGTAACACTGCTTCAGATAAAGGCGGACATGATTTAGCTAATATGATTATTCTTCATGAATATCCATTTTGTATAGTTGGTCTGCAGCCTGCTTTCGGGCGCCGAGAGTGGCGCGACGGCCTGTCGCCTAGGGCGCGGGCTGTCGGGCGCGCTGAAGGGACTGTTGTCGGGTAGCGACAGCGCCTGCCGCTGGACGGCGAGGTGGCTCGGCCACGCGCGTCGGAAGGACGCCAACGAGAGAGAGGCAGCCGAGGAGCGGGCCGGGCAGTGCCGGCGGTGCCTAGTCCTAACTAAGGCTGGGGCTTGGCTTGGTGATGTCGGGGTTCTAAGGACGGCTGGTCAAGCTAATTGGGCTCGGGCTGGGGTAGGCCGAGAAAGAGAGTGGTTTAGGTTAGAAGATGGGTTACCTAACTACGAGCTAGGCCAAGGGAGACTTAGGAGAATTGAGCCTAAGCTCGGGTTGAGGTCAAGGAAGACCTAAGGTATGACGAAGTTTGACTAGAGAGGGTCAAGTATAGTCTAAGCTAGTAGGTTCGGGTCAAGTAAGTTAAGGGGCACTCGAGGTAACCGCGAGTTAACTAGGCTTAGCTTAGAGGGGCTAAGGGAGGATTGACTGAACCTAGATGAGCTAAGGTGAGCTAAGTCAAGTGGACCTAGGTCGAGACTAAGGACAAGGGTTGACCTAAGGATGAGGTGGCGCACGCGGGCTGCTAGGGGTCTAGGTGATGACTTGGCGGCTCTAGCCAAGTGAGGCGCCGGATCTTTGCCAGGTGGCAAGATCTAGAGCTACCAGAGAGCGCAAGGGTAAACCCTAGCGATGAGGAAGAGGAGAAATGCTTTTTCCTAAAACTAAGGAAGGGAGGTAGCGAGAGAAGAGGGCGTGGGGCTAGGTGGCACTCATGGTTCTCTCAAGAAGGGAGATGGCGACACGTGGAGCTGATGGAGGGCTCGAGGAAGCTGCGGTTGGAGCTGGAGGGCAGGTGGCACAAGGTGGCATGAGGGCTGGCGAGGAAGTAGGATCTAGCTAAGGATGAAAGGCTCGACGGCAAGAAAATAGGAGGAAAGATCGGAGGGGGCAGCTCGCGGGTGCTAGGTGTTCACCGCGAAGGGGAGACACGTGGCGACGGTGGGACCGGGCTGGCGAGCTGGAGCTCGAGTTGGACAGGTGGCTGCTGACGTGGACGACGAGCTGGGGTGGCTAGCTAGATGGAAGACACGTGGACACACGGACGGCTACGATGAAGAGCAAGGAGACTTACCCGGAATCGGCGACGGCCAAGGTGGAAGAGCTCCAAGTGCGCCGACGGCTAGGGTTCACTCCTTTGCCCGAATACCCAATCTACCCTTAATGAATTTAAACAAAAAACAAGAGGGAAGAAGGGCAGAACAGTCCTCGACCTTCGGAACTAATGGCGGTCGCCGGAAAATGCAGCGGCGACCGGAATTTACCTCTTTTCCGGTGAGGCTCCGAACTTACAATCTAGCCGTCGGATTCCGCCCAAATTACACCATTTTTTAGCTTTTCTTCGGGTGATCCTTTTGAGCTAGTTTTTATCAATTTCCTACGGCCAGATTCACGACTTTTTACTTGATTTATATCTCTGGACTGTGGCTTTACAGGGCAGAAAAACGAGGTGACCGTCAAGGATCGACACCCGATACCGGTCATAGATGAGTTGTTGGACGAGCTGGCCGGCGCCACCATCTTTTCGAAGATTGACCTTCGAGCCGGCTATCATCAAATAAGAATGTATGATGAGGACATATTGAAGACAACCTTCCGGACGCATGACGGGCATTACGAGTTTCTAGTAATGCCTTTTGGTCTCAGTAATGCACCGGCTACATTTCAGCGGTGTATGAACGACGTATTTCGGGAGCACCTTAGAGACTTCATCTTGGTCTTCTTTGATGACATCCTCATCTACAGCGAGAATGAGGAAAAGCACAGAAAACATCTGGGGATCACGTTGAATATTTTGAAGGAGCACAAATTGTTTGCGAAGATGTCCAAGTGTAGTTTTGGACAATCTTCGATTGGTTACTTAGGACACATTGTGTCCAGAGAGGGGGTTCGGGCAGACCCCGAAAAGTTGCTAGCCATGGAAAAGTGGCCACTGCCCAAGGACCTTAAGGGTCTGAGAGGATTCTTAGGTCTCACTGGATATTACAGAAGGTTCATACAAGGATATGGACTTATTGCGCAGCCTTTGACGCAGATGCTCAAGAAAGGAGCTTTCCAGTGGAATGAGAAGTCCAGAGTCGCTTTCGAGAAGCTGAAAGCCGCTCTTATGACAGCTCCAGTACTCACCTTACCAGATTTTACAAAGACTTTTACTATAGAAACTGACTTTACAAAGACTTTTACTATAGAAACTGACGCATGTGAAGTCGGAATAGGCGCAGTACTTGGACAAGATGGACATCCCATCGTGTATATGTCTAAAGCTTTAACAAGCAGGGCTAAACCTCTTTCCACATACGAGAAAGAGCTGCTTGCTATAGTTATCGCGGTGGAGAAGTGGCGTCCGTACTTGATAGGACGCAGGTTTATTGTCAGAACGGATCAGAATAGTCTTAAGTACATGCTTAAGCAACGAGTGTCTACCCCCACCCAGCAGAGATGGCTCGCCAAACTCTTGGGGTATGACTTCGATATTGAGTACAAGAAAGGACCTGACAATAAGGCGGCAGATTCTCTTTCCCGTCTAACTGAACAACTATTGACACTTTCGGTAGTGGAAACCGACATCTGGACCAGATTAACCCAGGATCAGCAGGATGATCAATCTCTACGGTTAATCAAAGCTTCGGTCAAACAGAATCCGGGATCCATTCCTCTTTATTCAGTCAGAGGGGAAGTTTTGTATAGGAAGGACAAAGCAGTTGTCCCTCCTAACTCTGGGCTTAAGCAGGAACTCCTGCATCATTTTCATGACACTCCAGCCGCAGGTCATGAAGGGGTCGCCAAGACCCTTAGTAGAATCAAAGCCCAGTTTTGGTGGCGAGGAACTAAAGCGGAAGTTCAGGCTTATGTAAAGAAATGTGTAGTGTGTCAGAGAGAAAAGTATGAGGCAATCAAGCCTTCGGGGCACCTCAACCCTCTTCCGGTACCTACCAAACCGTGGACCGACATCACAATGGATTTTATCGATGCCATGCCTCGATCTGAAGGCAAAGAGGCAGTATTGGTAGTTGTGGATCGGCTCACAAAATACAGCCATTTCGCCCCTCTGCCACGGCTATATCAAGGGCCACTTGTGGCCGGCGTCTACCATGAATACGTGGGAAAACTCCACGAAATGCCACAGTCCGTCGTCTGCGACCGAGACTCCATCTTCCTTAGTGCATTATGGCAGGAGTATATGAAAAACATGGGAACGACGCTCAACTTCAGTACAGCCCACCACCCTCAGACAGATGGGCAAAGTGAAATTGTCAACCGATCCTTAGAAACTTATTTGAGATGTTTCGCAGGCGAGCGACCAAATACTTGAGTGAAGTATCTGCCGTGGGCAGAATGGTCGTATAATACAAGTTTACACTCGTCCACGGGAATGACCCCTTACGAGGGTGTATATGGTTTTCCTCCCCATCGATTCCACGATATGAGGGAGGTACGGCTAATGATGACAGTGTAGATGGTGAGCTGCGCACAAGGGAAGAGGTATTGGATTCCCTCAAGCAGAATATTGCAAAAGCGCAGAATCGCATGCGACAGGTCTACAACAAGGGCCGAAAGGATCGTGAATTTGAGGTGGGACACTACGTATGGCTTAAGAGGTTGCCTCTTAAGCAGAAATCCCTAATGGGTCAGCCATACTCCAAGCTTTTGCCTCGCTACTATGGCCCATATCCGGCAATTCAGAAAGTGGGGAAGGCCGCATACAGGCTTGGTCTCCCTAGGACCGCACAGGTGCATCCAGTCTTTCATGTGACCAGATTGAAACCTCACGTAGGGGATGTGCCTACATTGATTGAGCAAGTGTCGGATAATTTACCTACCCCCTACCGCATTCTTAAACATAGGTATGTTCAACGGCAGGGAAGGATGAGGCATGAAGTGCTTGTGGAATGGGAAGGACCCGACAGAGGTACTTCTTGGGAAGAATTTGGGTCGGTAGTTCACCGTTTTCCCTCTTCTAGCGCTCGAGGACAAGCGCAAGGTAGGGAGGGGGAATCTGTTACGAACCAACCTAGTGGTCCAGGCCCAGCAGGGGCCGAGCCGGCCGAACTTAGCCAGAGGAAGCGCAAGGCTTCCGATCTTTGGGCTCGTTCTCTGCAATGCATCAAGGTTAGTCCCAAGAAGAAGCAAGAAGCACCAACATCAGTTGCAGCGGGAGGAGTGGGAGGAGCAGCTGGGTCGGAAACGGTGCTTGAACTGCAGAAGTCTCAAGGTAACTTAGGTCCGGATGTTAGGCCCGTAGAGTTAGATAAGTCCAAACCCATCGAGCCTAGTCCGTGCAAACCTTGAAGGCGCCCTAAGACCGAAAGTCTTAGGCAATGGTTCGGTCAAGCCTGACCGAACCCTTTCACCTAAAGTCCGAAGTGAGGGCGGATCCCCTCACGAGGTCCCCACCTTGGGCTCGCAAGGCTCAAGGGCTGGAACCATTTGCTTTACATGTTGGGCACTAGGCCCGAGCTTAGTTAAGCAATTTATTTCAGCAAGTAGGTTCGGGATTAGCTCATGTCAATAAGGGGTTTTGAACCCGGGACCTAGCCTAGCGGGTTGTGCTTGGCGGAAATTGTAATTGGGACTTTGGGTAGAGGATACAGTCCGGTTTGTGGACGATCCAAATAGGTTTAGTATAAGTTATTTTAGATCCAAGTGTTCCACAAAATCGAATTTTATGAAATCAAAGTGAATTTGAGTCTCGGACTCTCTCTCTCCTCCTCGCGAGGTTTGCACTTCCCTTTGGGATTCCATTTTCTATAGTCTCCCGTCTTCTTCACCGAGGTGTGAAATTGGCGTCTTCTCCCTCTCGCGTCCCCTTGGCCTGTGACGATTTCTACTCCATTGAAGAGCTTGGGAGCACCGGCGTCCTCGATGAAGGCCCTAAGGCACGGCATTGGCGGATCTCCTCCTCACCGGCGGCGATTCTTCCTTTGACCACGTAAGTACCCCATCTTGGTTTTATTCAAACCTGAAATCGGTGTCTTGTCCTTACACCCGAAGGAGTTGAGAGGCTGATTCCAGAATAGGGAAGGTTGAAGGCACGGAACATCCCTCGGCTTCAACGGGACGATTTTCTAAGGTTAGTACTTTCGGTTCTTGTGTGTCCTACGAACATTGTGTGGGGATAGATCTAGGGAAAGGGATTCCCAGCATCTGTTTTCTACCCTTGGCATACCCGAGGTTAGAAGGCGTGATCAACGGTGAAGCCCCCTTGTAGATCGTCCTTGACACAAGGCGGAGGACTCTCTAGAATCGCTAGGATTGATCTTAGCGAATTTGGTGAAATTCGGGCCAAAGTAACCGTGAAAAGCTAAAGTGAAAGCCTCGGTTTTCTGCCCTGTAAAGCCACGGTCCAGAGATATAAATCAAGTAAAAGTCGTGAATCTGGCCGTAGGAAATTGATAAAAACTAGCTCAAAAGGATCACCCGGAGAAAAGCTAAAAAATGGTGTAATTTGGGCGGAATCCGACGGCTAGATTGTAAGTTCGGAGCCTCGCCGGAAAAGAGGTAAATTCCGGTCGCCGCTGCATTTTCCGGCGACCGCCATTAGTTCCGGAGGTCGAGGACTGTTCTGCCCTTCTTCCCTCTTGTTTTTTGTTTAAATTCATTAAGGGTAGATTGGGTATTCGGGCAAAGGAGTGAACCCTAGCCGTCGGCGCACTTGGAGCTCTTCCACCTTGGCCGTCGCCGATTCCGGGTAAGTCTCCTTGCTCTTCATCGTAGCCGTCCGTGTGTCCACGTGTCTTCCATCTAGCTAGCCACCCCAGCTCGTCGTCCACGTCAGCAGCCACCTGTCCAACTCGAGCTCCAGCTCGCCAGCCCGGTCCCACCGTCGCCACGTGTCTCCCCTCGCGATGAACACCTAGCACCCGCGAGCTGCCCCCTCCGATCTTTCCTCCTATTTTCTTGCCGCCGAGCCTTTCATCCTTAGCTAGATCCTACTTCCTCGCCAGCCCTCACGCCACCTTGTGCCACCTGCCCTCCAGCTCCAACCGCAGCCTCCTCGAGCCCTCCATCAGCTCCACGTGTCGCCATCTCCCTTCTTGAGAGAACCGTGAGTGCCACCTAGCCCCACGCCCTCTTCTCTCGCTACCTCCCTTCCTTAGTTTTAGGAAAAGGCATTTCTCCTCTTCCTCATCGCTAGGGTTTACCCTTGCGCTCTCTGGTAGCTCTAGATCTTGCCACGTGGCAAAGATCCGGTGCCTCACTTGGCTAGAACCGCCAAGTCATCACCTAGACCCCTAGCAGCCCGCGTGCGCCACCTCAACCTTAGGTCAACCCTTGTCCTTAGTCTCGACCTAGGTCCACTTGACTTAGCTCACCTTAGCTCATCTAGGTTCAGTCAATCCTCCCTTAGCCCCTCTAAGCTAAGCCTAGTTAACTCGAGCTTACCTCGAGTGCCCCTTAACTTACTTGACCCGAACCTACTAGCTTAGACTATCCTTAACCCTCTCTAGTCAAACTTCATCATACCTTAGGTCTTCCTTGACCTCAACCCGAGCTTAGGCTCAATTCTCCTAAGCCTCCCCCTTGGCCTACCTCGTAGTTAGGTAACCCATCTTCTAACCTAAACCACTCTCTTTCTCGGCCTACCCCAGCCCGAGCCCAATTACCTTGACCAGCCGTCCTTAGAACCCCGACATCACCAAGCCAAGCCCCAGCCTTAGTTAGGATCTTTTCAAGTTCTTACTTATGTAGAGTTGGATCAGATTCATTAAAAAGTTAATTAGGCCATTTTTTGCAACAATTTTAAAGAACAGATAGCATACTAGAGGACATGGGCTGACTGAGGTAACAGCTACCCACTAACTGATCCAGTGAATAGCATATGCATGCCCTATGAACTAGAGAAGCATTAAAATGTACCTTGTAATGCCATCACATCCCTAAAAGCCAGTCCAGGGTTAACTTAAACCAGAAAAACAGCATATGTTACATTCAACATTTTCGATAGGAGCCCCAATAGCGAACTCTTCTATGATCATCCGTTTTATGATAAGTTACTTCATGCTAAACGCTAAGAGAACAATACCAATTTTAGATCTCAAATGAAGCTGGGGGAACATGCAGTAAATGCACAAAGAAGAAAAACGAACACTAAAACTAACACCCAATCGCCAACTAGCAATTATTTAAATCAAGCAACGATAGGATACAACAACCCTAATGGTCAATTAGAGAAGACTAACAAACTGTATACCTTCAGAAAGCCATCCCCAGCAGCTTGGGGACGAGGGCGAAAGCATTGACCGGAGCCTGGCGGTGGCATTGACGCTGTGAAGGGGCATCATAGAAAGCAAGGAACTGCTCAACTCCACAGGGTATCTGCAAAAGAGAACGAACGCATTAATCATATAAGCAAAGGAAACCACCAAAAGAAGACGAGGTACAAGAGATACCAACGTCATAAAACAGATGGAGCAAAAGGAAATACCTGGAGGATATGGTGGTCGTGTTAGGCCTTGGAAGACGAAATGCCGGCCTGCAGCGCGAGGCCTTCTGCGAGGTGTTGGCGGAGGGAGAGATGAGATTCGTCGCCGGGCGGGAGGCGCTCCTCAACGCAGGGCTACGAATGATGGTCTTGGCGCACGCTGCTGCTGCCCTCGACATTGCTGATGCAGCTTGGTTTCAGCCTCTTGGGTCTTCCCGCTGACAGCTACTTTTGCTTGAGAGAGAGCAAGAGAGAGGAAGAGAGATGTTGTTGGGGGGGAGGGGGAGGTTTAGCATCCCGGTGGCGTTCCTGGCGTGGTTTAGGCCGTTTAGCATAGCGATGGCTTGGGAACAGGTGGAACAGGAACGGGTAGTTCTTACGCTGCAGGAACAGGTGGAGCAGTTTTTTCATGAACGCGGCGTTCTAGTGTCCATTTTCGGATGTCCCTTTGTTTGGCTGTTCCGTCTTATCGGTATTGTTTTATTACACGCCTGGGTTTCGAAGGAAAATTTCACCAAGTTCCCGAGTGGGAGAGGAGAAATTTCACCTCATCTTTTAAAATGAATTTAACACCTCAATTTTTTTCTTTTAACTTTTCAAATAAAAAAGTCTGGAGTGTTATAAAATAGACTTTCTTTTTCCATTATTGAGTCTTTCTTCTTACTATGCAAATTTATTCAACAAAAAACAAAGCATTCACAAAAGTTGATGTCCAATAGATGAGACGATCCAGATCTGACTGATCCATATCATTATTTATTGAATATAACAAGTAGAGGATGAGAATCGTTTCATTTTCCCAAACACAATTACCAACAAGGTAGTAAAACAATGTCACATAAATAAAAAAAATTACAAATATATATATATATATATATATATATATATATATATATATATATATATATATATATATAGAGAGAGAGAGAGAGAGGAGAGAAAAAGAGAGTGAGTGAGTGAGTGAACGATGACTCTAATTAAATATAGTCATCCAACCATCTAACCAAAGCCATCCATCCAAAAAAGATAGATGGTTGAGAGAAAACAAAGAGAAAAAACTGTAAACTAATCTTAGATGACAAAAATACTCATCACATTTTTCTCCTTACTCAATCCAAGCAAAAGAAAAGCCTCCAGATTTTACTCTATCAGCAAAAAAGTGGGAATGGAGGGTCGAAGGTGTCCTAAAACCCCGCTTTATAAGCCTTACCTAAGGTGAGGCCGAAATAAAAGCATCTAAACCCGCCAATCTATTACCTTCATTTGGGAGTTTAAATAACCAAGAGTCACTTGAATACTTTAAAAGGGCATATAATTTCCAAAGGTCCAAAGCACCACTGAGCATTTATTTACTTCTCTCTCAAATATATTTAAATAGATAACATAATATAAAATTTCTTATTTATTATATATGAACGGAAAATTAGATATGAGGAGGGGCAATAATGTTATTATTATTCTTAATTATTAATGATATGATTTTCCATAATTCTTCTCTATTAAGCTCCATTTTTATACACATTAAGAGCAGCTTATAACTAATTATTTGTATAATTAAGCTAACATTTATGGTAACCACACACTATTTAAGAATAATGAAGTCTTAAATAAGAATAATTCCCACTTTTCAGGAGTTACAATTAAAATTTCAAGGAGGTCCATTCTCTCATACTAGGATACTATAATGGAATTTAGCTAAAAATATTGGATGTGCAAAGATTACATAATTACAAATTTAGATTTTTTCGTTTCAAATCTCAGTGTTTCATCTTGGATCACATTTGAAATCTAAAATCTAATGTGGACTCCAAAATATGATAAACCTTTGAAAGAATAGTTCTTAAGAAGAGAAAATTCAAGGTATTCCCATCATTTCCCATAAAAAGAATTTTTTCCTCAAAATTCAATACAACTAGAATATATTAGGGCATTTCTCTTTCATTGCAGGTTCAAGTGTATTCTTCTATTCCATGATATTGCCATCAGCCTTCACATTGGTCGTATCTCCATTTTCCATCTAGATCAACACCGTCTTCCTTAAATGCCTCAAAATGAGCCATCCCAATATTAGAATAGTAATTGTTATTGTAAGCAAATTCTGCTAGCTTCACATGTTTATCCCAACTTCCATTACATTCTAAAGTACAAGCTCGCAACATGTCCTTTAGAGTTTGAATGATCATCTCTCATTGTCCATCAATTTGAGGATGAAAAGTTGTGCAAAGCTTTTAACTTTGTTCCCAGAGCATTCTGCAATTGTCCCCAAAATTTCGATGTGAATCGAGCGTCCCTATGAGATATAATTGACAAAGGAACACCATGCAAACTTACAATTTCATTGATATATAAATCAGGTAAAATTTCTAAAGATTGATTTACTTTGATTTGTAAGAAATGGGCAAACTTTGTCAATTTGTCTACAATTACCCAAATAGCATCTTTCTGTTGTGTCGTTTTGAGTAACCCAACAATGAAATCCATTGTAATGTCATCCCACTTTCGTACTGAAATTTCCATTTCTTGCATAAGTCGTCCTGGTTTTTTATGTTCAATATTAACTTATTGGTAAGTTAAGCACTTAGCCACATAATCACCAACATCTTTCTTCATCCTACCCCAATAGACATTCTTCACAAATCCTTATACATTTTATTTGTTCCAAGATAGATAGCATACTTGAATCTATGTGTTTGGTCCATAGTTTATTTCTTTATTTTGATAGAGGGCTATCCAAATCTTTTTGCCTAACCAGAGGCTTCCATCCTCCTTTAGATGTCTCCTTTCATCTTGGCTACTATCCTATCATACTCCACTCATTTCTTTTGCTCATTTCAAATTAGATCCAAGAATTCATCCGTCAAACCTTGATCCCATAGGACTTTGACAAGTTCCATTCTTTCAGAAAGCACGCACTCACAAAGTAGGCAAGGCGGAGGCGGTTAGATGTTTCAGTGATTAACTAAATAGCGACTATTGAGAAGTTTTGATTGAACCTCTAGAGAAAAATATTTTTATTTTTCCTTAACTTGAAATGATTTCCACTAGATCAAATCTTCCAACAGCTTCCAACAATGACAAAACTAAAGTAGATTATTTTGATTTAGTTTTTCTGCTCAATGCATCTGCTACAACATTAGCTTTTCCTAGGTGATACAAAATTTTGAAGCCATAGTCCTTTAAAAACTCCAACAATCTTTGTTGCTGCATGTTCAAGTCCTTCAAAGAAAATATAACTTAAGAGATATGCAATCTGAAAGCACATCAAATTCTTCTCCATATAATTGTCATGCCATAGCTTTAATGCAAATACTATTGTAGCCAACTCAAAATCATGAGTTGGATAGTTTTTCTCATGATTCTTAGGTTGTTGAGATCCATATGCAATTACCTTTTCATTTTGCATTAGTACACACCTCAGTCCAGTTTTTGATGCATCTGGACTACAAACCCACCGTTAGTTTATCTTTTGATAAGGTTAATATTGGTGCAATATTAATTTTTCTTGAAGTGTTTGGAAGCTTGCTTCACATTATGGACAACTTTCTTCATTTTCTCAAAAGTTTGGTCATAGGTGAAACAATTTTAGAGAAGTCCGTGATAAATCTTCAATAGCAGCCTACTAAACTAAGAAAATTTAAAATCTCACTAACAGACTTTGGTTGCTCTCATTTGCAAACTGCTTCCTCTTTAGTTGGGTCCACTGCCACACATTTCTCATAGGTAACATGTTCTATGAATATTACCTCCTGTAACCAAAATTCACATTTTGAGAGCTAGGCATAAAGTTGGATTTGTCTTAAGATTTCTAGCACTACTCTAAGGTGTTTGTGGTGCTCCTTCTCATCATGAGAATAGACCAAAATATCATAGTAAATACAATTACAAATTGGTCTAGTTGTTCCTTGAATATGTGATTCATCAAATCCATAAAGGCAATTGGAGCGTTTGAAAATAGAATTTGTGGCACATGACGGAACATCAAAATTTGTTCTGTAAAATACATTGCAAGTATTCACAATCAACTCAATCAATTGATAATCGTGGATATGCAGATTCAATTTTCTTTTTAAGTTAGGGGTGACCTTTGATCAAGGAGTGTCATATTAACTTGTCTTACTACCTTATGAGATCTCACCACTTACTTGAGAACTTTAAGACCACATCCCCTAGGACTCATGGTAGGTCTGGTTCCCCTTAGGAATCTAGGTTTGGTTGATCAAAGGAAGATGCCTTTCTCTCCAAAATACGTAACTATGTTCTCAGACCCTTTGTACCACATATACTCCAAGTATGTGTTGAAGAACCATTTTTGGTTAAATTATTCAAAACATGTTGGTCTGTGAACTAATAATAAACATTACAAAACTTTTAAGAAATTAACACAATCAACCACTACAAGTGTTTTTATCTATAATAAACATAATTCATGTAGCTTTTCTTTCATCTCTTTTAATATGGAAATATGGTCAAAACCCATTTTCTGTGCTCAAACATCTTTGCACTTCAGTATTCTTTCTAAGCAATATATGAGTTGTTGGGTCTCTATATATACTACATTCATAAGATACAATTCATTTCCAATAAAATCCATAAAGAAAAAAGAAATACATTTATCCAAAAGTCATACTTTAATCATAATTTTGACTTAGTAATTTACAGAGATGAGCCTTACAAAAGAGTGCATAATTTAACTCAGTTAGAAATATGAGCTTAAACACTATCTTTGCAAGGGAAATAGAAAAGTTAAAATTTCTGGAGTGTTGTTAAGGTGTCAAGAACTATATGTCCAATTTTCATTGAAAAAAATTTTAAAAGTAAGTTTTAAAAATTTGTTTATTAAACCAGATTTGAATTGGATAGAACCCCTCTTAATAGAATTGAATATTTATTTGAAATTCAAAAAAATATAAAATCAAATATAAAGTTTTAGATTTGTCAAATTTTCTCCAGCAGCATAAATCACTTGAGAAGAAAAACTGAAAAACTCAACTTCATTTGACTATGTGATGATTTATTGAAATTCAGCGGCCCAATACCATTAAAAACAAAGCATAAATCACATTAGCTTTCAATAATAACCAAAAATACAATAGCCGATATTCTTGAGGTGAACATGCACGAAGATGTTAGCTTTAAATCTCAATTGGTCTTATTAATTTTAGCTTATATAATTAGGGAAATAAACTTTTCTACCCGTCATTGAGAGAACGAAAATTACTCAGATTTGAAAATGAGGTCTAATTTGAGGGATTTTTATGAACAAACCATAAATCCATCTTTGACGAAATTAATAGTATAGCTTGTTCAGTATGTCAAAAATTTCAGGCTATTTTTGTTTGTCATAAATTGCTTTGAAATAAATTTCTATCATTATTAAAACACAACTATGTTGTAACAATAGTATAACTCAATCAGTAACCATATTGTATGCATATATTGAACCTAGTCTT
The DNA here is from genome assembly GCA_011799765.1 of Nymphaea thermarum. Classification (NCBI taxonomy): domain Eukaryota; kingdom Viridiplantae; phylum Streptophyta; class Magnoliopsida; order Nymphaeales; family Nymphaeaceae; genus Nymphaea; species Nymphaea thermarum. Next base: position 181,715 of record JAANDH010000222.1, on the reverse strand, counting down.
AAACACCGTACAGATTCCAAGCATTACATTCAACTTATTCTCTTCATAATCAAACATTCTTTTCCAAAATAATAAAGCAATTCTATCATAATTTACAAGATCATTAAATAATCAAACAATCTAGTTTAGCATGCATTCTTGTTTAACTACCATTGTATGTTAATTGTTGTAACTTACTTTTTTCGGTGAATCTAACTTTAAATTACTTTATGGCAACTTGATCAGAACCCTATAGAAATTTATTTTCATCAATGCATAATTTATTATAGATAAATCCTACAGCACTGAAACAAGCACCGGGTACCTGCCGGTTTGGCAAAATACACAAAGAACAACTTCCTTTTGAACCAAGACCTCCGGCAGATCCATGGCTCTAGCTTTCCTCCTTAGACTTCGTCTTTGCTATATGAGCCTTTAGACGTCTTATATGACCTTTTTTATGCTCTAAAATGCTTAGAACTAAGCTAAGTTCATAAGGGTTGGGTACTTAGCCAAATATTGAGTAGAAATACTCTATCTAAGCAAAAGAAGGGCCTCCAGATTTTACTCTATCAGCAAAAAGGTGGGAATGGAGGTTGGGAGGTGTCTTAAAACCCCCCTTTTATGAACCTTACCTAAGGTGAGAGTCACTGAAATAAAAGCCTTCCACCATTCTAATGCATTCATTTTTTGAGTTTAAAATAACCAAGAGTCACTTGAAAATTTAGAAGGGCATATAATTTCTAAAAGTCCAAAAGATCACTAAGCATTTTTAATTAGCTCTCAAATATATTTGAATAGATAACATAATATAAATTCCTTATTGGACATGAGGATGGGGTTATTATTCTTAATTTTTAATGATATATTTTTCTATAACTATTTTCTATTGAGCCCAATTTTTGTACACAGTAAGACCAATTTATAACTGATTATTTGTATAATAAACTAGCATTTTATGGTAGCCACCTGCTGCTCAAGAATAATGAAGTCTCAAATAGGAATAATTCCCTCTCTTCAGGCGTTCCATTTAAAATTTCAGGGAGATCCATTCTCTCATATGTAAATTTCTTAGGATATTAAAATGGAATTTACCTAAAAATATTGGAATTGCAAATATTAAATAATTACACTTTTACCACTATATTATTTTAAAACTTCGATTTTTTCGTTTCAAATCTTATTGTGCCATTTTGAATCTAAATTTGAAATCTAAAACACAATGTGGACTCCAAAATATGATAAGCATTGAATTAAAAGCTCTTATATAAGAAAAATAAAGGTTATTACATGAAGTGTGTTTGATAAACTATAAAAAGTTTGAGTGGAGAAATTTTTGGGTGTTTGATTCCTAAGCGAGAGGAAGAAAGAAAACAGTTGTAGATAATCAACTGTTACACTTTTTTTTATTTGTTTTGATAATAATTCCATATTTTTATTCTATTTATTTTAAATTAAATAAAAATTTGAAAATAATGAACTTAAAACCATTAGAATGAATAAGTTCAAAAGTTTTTGAGTGTTTGATGAGTGAACATCAAGAAAAAAAGAGAAAAAACAGTGATAATTGGAATTGGCAGCCACTCTTGTAGAGGATTTTGAGGACGATTGGCATCCCCTCACTTCTTGGAACAAAATCTATAATCATGTAGTAAAAATATGATTATACACCATGATTTAGTACAGGAAAGTTTCCTTAGTAAAGAGTGGAAGAGAGAAAAGTTCACCTCATCCTGATATGGGTTTGATGAATGAGAAAAATATCAATGGTTACAAAATTTTTGTTTAGTTTGTTTTTAATAATAAAACAATTTCTGTTTTATTTATTTTTAAACTAAATAACAATTTGAAAAATAAGCTTTGAACTATTGGAATGAATAAACTTGAAAAGTTTTTGGGTGTTTGATGAGTGAGCATCAAGAAAAAGAGAGAAAAACAGTGACCATTGGAATTAACAACCACTCTTATGGAGGATTATGAGGATGATCGGCATCCTCTCACTGCTTGGAACAAAATGTATAATCATGTAATAAATGACCAAATGAACGAACTCAGTAGAACAAGTTTGACAATAGTAAGCATCTTATTTTACAAATTTGAAATAAAGTATTATAAAACTGAAAAATTAGAGATATTATTTGACACTGAAATTAATAACAATTAAATAACAGCATTGTGATCTAATTAATGAAATAAAGCATCACAAGATACCACATTTTCTGCTTTTGTGCAAACCTAAATGATTCTTCATTTTCTCGTATACCAGTTCTTATAAATTATAAGCACAACATAAGTACAATGATTGGTACAAAAGCATCATGTTTCATCCATTCCAAGAGAGTAAAACCTTCCATATATACTAAGGTTATTTATTCTGTAGGCATTTATAATAACAGTCCAAATATTCGAATCCTTGGTAGGTATTGCCTTAAAGGCATGTCTGCAGGCTATCTGAATGCTCCAAGATTTAAGCATGCATTCTTATGATATGTGCAAAATATATAGATTAGATTCAGTTATCACCCCAAATTTTTTAAAAAAACGGGGTTATTAAAATATTGGGTCTATTATTTTTAGAATGAATTTTAAATCCAAGTTTAGATCCAAATCTAGCATTCAAACTCAAAATCCAATTATCAAATCCGAATTAGATCCAAAATCTAAGTTTAGATCCAAATTGGGAATCCCAAAGTTCTACCCTTTTGAATTCGAATTTCAAAATTTGGCTCCAAAGCTCTTATCTCTTTAATTCAAATCTTGAATTCGAATTTCAAAATTTGGCTCCAAAGCTCTTATCTCTTTAATTCAAATCTTGAATTCGAATTTCGAAATTTGGCTCCAAAGCTCTTATCTCTTTAATTCAAATCTTGAATTCGAATTTTAAATTTTGGCTCCAAAGCTCTTCCCTCTTAAATTCAAATCTTGAATTCGAATTTTAAATTTTGGCTCCAAAATCTCTATAAATACCCCACAACCTTCTCTGTTGAGGGGGGCCAACCATGGAAGAACCTCTTGTGCTTCCTCACTTCAAATTCCAAATTTTCCTTTGCTTTCTCTTTCCATTTCTCTCTTCTTCTCCAACTTGAAGTAATTTTCATCAAGCAACAACTCTTCAAGGGACCATCAAAGATCTCTTGGAGGCTTCATCTTCAACATCTTGGGAGCTTCATTCAAGGCCAATCCAAGATCATTCAAGAGAGGGCTCATTTCTAATATCAATCACATTCGAGGTATGTAATCTTCCTCTATTACTATTTTCATTTTCTCTTCTCTCCATGGCATTTCCATTATTATCCGTATCCGAGGTATGAAAATCTCTATTTTCATTTCTTCCTTTTCTCTCTTCTTCCTCTCCCCATGGCCATATGAGATAGCCTTCAATCTCTATTTTTAGAATCAAGAGGCTATGCTCGAGTGCACTGGGAACATAAAAAGATGAGATGATCTTTCATTTTTCATATCTTCATTTTCCTCTTGCCATCTTCCCATGACCATGCAAGATAGCTCAAATGATCCGAAATCAAGAGCTATTCTTGAGTGCACCGGGAGTATGAGCAAGATGGAACAAAATCTGTATCTTCATTTATCTCAAAAAATATACTTGATATATTGTCTTCATTCATCATTCATGCTTGAAATGATGCTCATGCATGATATTCTAATCTTCTATTTATATGACCCAATGCAAGATGAGAGTGAGTGTTTGGGGTTGGGATTTCTTGTTGTGATTTTTGAGGTTGGGGCTTGTCCAACCCGAGAAGACCCTAACAAATATGTACATGTTAATATGCATTTGCATGACATTTTGCGCTAGTTTCTTTCCCAATCACTCCATTAAGAACCCTAATGAGTGCATCGTTGTATTGCTTGATTTTCTTTCATACCCAACGGTGGAAGAAATATATCCCTTGTGGCAAACCAAATCATGACATTTTATGTTTTTATATAAATCATATTTTTCAAAACATTTCAAAAGAAACCCTCTAATATGGCCTTGGAGACTTAACTTAGGTTCTTGCATGAGACCAAGTTCCCCTCCGGCCTACATCAAAAATTGAAGTCGGTTATTTTCAATTCATTTCTTGATTTTAATACTCATGAAGACATATGCGTATATACATGTTATATACGTATGCGTGCACATGAATATCTTTCTTTGTCATTAATTGTTGATGATTTATCATACTTTTACAAAATCTCGTATATGTATATATGAATATATATACATGTATTCCATTTTAAATCTCTCTCTTTTTTAAAAATGATTTCTCTTCTCTATTTGATTGAAACATCATTTTCACAATATTTCATATATATATATATATATATATATATATATATATATATATATATATATATATATATATATATATATATATATATATATATATATATATACATATCTCTCTTTCTTTTAAATCGTTGATTTTATGATTTTCAAGATCTCTTTCTCTATATCTCTCTTGGGATGTAGTCATTCATATTTTCCGTTCTTTCAATATCTTACTATTTAAGATTTTAATTTTTCATTTGCCGACTTTATCAAGACCACAAACCAAGTAATGACCCAATATTGGATTCATGCTTGATAGGTCTACAATCCCAATCCATTTTCAAAAAGTTTTCCTTTATATATATGATATTTACAAAAACAAAATTCTTAGATGTATGTTGTGGTAGGAATGACTTTAGATGAATGTTGTGGTAGAAATGTTTTATATCATTCCAATCATATAGGATGAATGCATTCATGCATCCACATTCGCTTACTATCACTTGTGAACACAAACACACCTCTAAAAGAACTTAAGCAAGATGAGATAGAACTCTAACTAGGTGGTAACCGAATTAGAGCAAAATCTCAAACCTACTTAAAGTCTTAAGAGAACACTAAAATGATTTCAAAATGATTTCCAAGCTTTTCAAATGATATTTATAAAGATTTCTCAATTCTAGTTTTTCCCAAAATATTTCACATTCTCAAGCAATTCTTCAAGAATCTTTTCAAAAATTTGAAACATCAAACTTTCAATATTTTCTACACCGCATATAGAATAAAAAAGGATGTTTAAGTTAAAATGAAATGCATCAATGATAAACATAGCCCTTGGGTTGGTTACCCCCGGTAAAGGCGCCGGGAACGGTCGATCCTCGTACCGACGGGCGAGTCCCTTTCTTTCCTATTTTAAAACAAAACCTTATTTTTCTGGAGCACTCCAAAACCAATGAAAATTTTGGGATGCAAACAGATGGCGACCGTGATGGGACCCGTCATCGTTTGGCTATGATTATAATTGATGCATTTATACAAACTTGAACATCTCATATATTGCCGATGATAAAGCATGTTTTATTCTTTGGCCTTGACCCCATCGGCATTTCATTACATTGCTTGATGATTATGTTTTCTCTCTTGCATATAAGACTAATTGAAGATGATCAATCATGTTCACCTAGATCTGGGATCAAATACAACCCTCCTCAATTTAGGACTTGTTTGAAAACAATGTTTGCTCTTCTATATATTTTAATCACCATCTTAGACAACATTTCATTAGAGACAACTGATTTTCCATGATTTCTCATATTTCAAAATTTCAATACCTATTTGTCCTGGTCATCATGTTGCCGGACTTGGTCTTAGGCGGTAGCACAAGACTAAGTCTTACAACTAGACCACACTTTGGGCGGGAAAACCCCATCGTTAGTACCATGAGTGGTAATTTATGGTATATCGACGAGTGATCAAGAAGAAGTGGATAAACCTTACCCTTAGTTGCCTAATGGAGAATTCTATGCTCGTACTAAGACTTTTGGCTAAGATATATTAACATATCTTATATGGAACACTTTGATCAAACCAAATTCAATTAGGGTCCTAAGCTCATTTTCAAATATATGCATGATAATGGTGACTTTCAAAAATGCTGAATTTTTATCATCATGTGATGATTACATGCATGTCTTCATACAATCTTTGATCAATTTAATAATCTTGCATCTCATTTTCTCATTTAAATCAAAGTCTTTTCAATAATTTCTATATAATCTTCAACATGATCACACTATGAAATCATGTTTAGACTCTACTATCTAAATGACACTGAATTTTCAAATACTATCATTCGAGCAAATCAATTTTTCAAGAATCACTTCAAGATCTACATTTTCAATCCTTCGTTTCTTCATTGGTCCAACCTCATTTTTTTAAACATGATAGCCAGTTATTGGCTCAGTTACCATCTTTGCTTGACTTATGTCACACATTCCTTTTGCCCTCATTTTAGCCAAACATTTTTCCAAGCTTCAATATTTATGGGATATCTTTTCTCATATTTTACTTCTTCCACAATTTCATTAGATCATCAATTATTCCTTGGCAAATCATTTTTTAGAATTGCTTCAAAATCTATGTCTTGTCAATCCCATATTTGTCTAATCTCCTATTATCAAGTATGTGACCCATCTATTGGTTCAATTACTAACTTTATTTGACTTGATCATACATAATTATTTTGGCCTCAACACCCATATCTTTCTCCTTATTTCATTGGGCTATCATTTATTCCAAATTGAATACCAATATTTACTTTAATCGAGTATACTCAATTTTCAATAACCAGACATGTGATTTTCATTTATTGAATCTATATGAATCAATTCTATTAGAGGTCTAATCCTTTCAAAGTTAATATTCTTCACAAGTGATAAATTGCTCATAATTCTCTTTATTCTCCCATATTATCAACTTACTATCTTGCAATGAAAATCACTATTTTTTTATCATATTTTTACAACAAATTTCTTTCAAGCTTTCTTCCAATTACGTGTCAAAAATTCTTTCATATCCAAGCTCAGACACGTGATATTGTCTTTCACTCTCTCATATCAATTTTTATGCATTTGAGGCAATTTCCATTATTTCTCTGCCTCAATCTCAGTCTGTGATCAACACATGCTTGGCTCGGCCATACATTCCTTGTTTTCTCACTTACATTTAGCCCAATAATTTTTCGGCTTCAATACATATGGTGTGTCTTTCTACCATTTTACTACTTCCATGATTTTATTGGGTCATCATTTTTTGCTAAAGCTCTGATGTATTATATTTTCAATCGTTGGACATCTAATTTTTGACTCATCCATTCACCCTAGTTCAATCTATATCTTCTTGAGTCAAACCTCATATATTTATACTCTACTCGAGATTTAATCATTGCAAAACTAAGATTCTCTGTTTTGCTGCATTATCAACTAGATATCTCGCTATGAGAATTACCATCTAGTTATCATATTCTTATAACAAATTTTTCTCTTACAAGCTTTGTCTTAATTTCTTTACCTCAGAAACAAAATATAAATTCTTGCATACCAAAGTTCATATATATGTCATTACCTTACACCCTCATTTTCCTGATAGTGGAAACTATGTCTATTTCCTTTATATACTTTTGCTCATACCTTATTTGATTGAAGCAATTTCCATTACTTTCTTCACCTCAGTCTCAATCCAAGACATCATCTAGCTTTCTTCTACCCATCATTCTCTCATTTATCAATCATGGTAAATTCCTAATACTGTGGCATTTTTATTATTTCGAGACATTTCCAAAATGTTTTGTGACAAATATTTTTCATAAACAATCATCATTGTCCATAGAAAAAGGGATCATATCCCAATCAAATCAATTCAGCTGTTAAGCTAAAGATTTGATCAAGCGCAATCCGGCCGCTAGGCTCGGAGCTTTCTAAAGCTAGCTCAACCATGTCCATCTTGCTGACCATAAATCAAGAGTTGCTGACCTGCATCCACTGAAGGAAAGTGTTCATGTACACTGGTTTTTTCATAACACTTTTTGAAAAGGACCCATCTTGCTAAAATGGTTCTGCGCCCTTCAATCATGGCTCGCATTCTTCGTTTCCAACCATTGAGGATATGATCGTGAGGCGTCCTGAGCTGTTCATCATCTTACCTAGCCAAAACTCCAGCAGGTGCATTTCAGCAGTATCCCCCCCGCTGTGAGCCATTCTACTGACCGACTTGTAACCTCAAGCATCCCTGTGCCACCAGACTGCAGTCCCCATTAGCCTTAGGTTGATTCTACTATGTACAACTTGAAGAGTATGATCGTCCTTATGTATTTCTTCTCTTTTACTACAAAAAATACCAGTGGACCACCAAAGTTGAATCAGTTGCCAGTCTTCCTCCAACGAAAAGATCGCCTTAGCCACCCTCTGTCCTATCTTCCAAATCTTGTTCGTAATGCTACAAATGGATGGGTGTTGTCAATTATCATGGGCAGCTTGGTTGCGAGTCCACCAGAGTTGCCATACTACTATATGAAACATTACATGCCAATACTTACTGATCCATCTATGCGGAAACTTAACCTCATACCAGTATTTAAGCGCCTCATTAATGTTCCTCCAAGAGGATCTCCTTCGATTGAATTTACTCACTATCCAGCCCCACACATTCCTGGCCACTCGACAGGAAAATAAGATATGGTGATTGCTCTCTTCCTCAGATTTACAAAGGAAACATCTATTGACTAAGGGCAGACCCATATGCTTCAAACGGTCAGTAGTCAGCAGCCAATGTTTGGAGGCTACGTAAACAAACCAGTTGGCGCGCCTCGAGACATTGTCATCCCAAACCAGCTTCTTCCAAGTCTCCTTGTTACCTTTGCTTCTCACCATGTTCCAAACAAGTGACCTAGTGATTTCGTGCTTAGCATTATTTTTGAAAACCAATCTGTCATCCCCATCAGAGAGGAGAGTATCCCTGATATCATTCAACAAGAAGGAAAAGGAATTCTCATCCGATTCTGTAGTAGTTAATGGCTTCCATTAGAGAGAGGTGTCGGTCGTGCTCGACCTGCTCATAGAGTTCTCCTTGAACTCTATGCAAGAGGATACCATGACTCCAGTCATCCACCCAAAATCTGATCTTTTTTCCATTGCCAGCTTTCCAAAAAATGAGATTTTCTATCAGCATCCATCCCCAGCCAAGGCTGACCCATGCCCAAGAACCTTTCCATGGCTTCTTAGCAGACCAGAAGCTCCTAATATTTCTGAGATACCTCATTCGAAGCCACAAAGCTAACAAGGAATTGCCCTCTAAAATTTTGTAGCATCTAGTAGCCATGAGTGCTGCGTTCCACTCCACAAGGGCCCAGAGTCCTACACCACCCTCCTCCTTAGGCTTACACAAATCTTTCCAAGCAATTAGATGGATGGCCCTGGAGGAGCTATTGTGAGCCCAGAGGAAGTGCACCATTTTCCTTTCGATAATGATCAGAGTGTTTGTTGGCAATCTAAAACCTTGCATCCAGTAGACCCCCGAAATTGCAAGGTTATGTTTGACTAGGCACAAACGCCCTGTAGAGGAGAGAAAATTAGTTTGCCATGTTGCCATTTTTTTTTCAAGTCTACCAATACGATCAGTACTATGTTCCTCCTCCATTTTGCCAACAAAGAGAGGCAGACCAAGATACTTTGAAGGAAGCTTGTAGTTTTCCATTCCAAGATAGAGGACAGGACAATGGCTTTGGTATCGCTGACTTCAAACATGAAAATGGATGATTTCCTCTCATTGATCTTTAGTCCTGAGCATCTCTCCAGTTGGCCAAGGAAAGAGGCAGTTCTAGATAGAGATCTGTGAGTAGCTCTACAGAAAAGCAAAACGTCATCTGCAAAAAGGAGAGAGTGGATGTTAGGCAAATAATGTAGCATTTTGGGGAGCTTGATGATTTCCTTATTAATTTGATTTTGAAGGCCGTGACCAAACAGTTCCATGACTATCATGAATAGGTATGGGGAGAGAGGATCTCCCTGTCGGAGTCCCTTCCTGCACTCAAAGATTCTACCTTCTTCCCCATTAAGAAGGATGGAGAAGGTCACCGTTGACACACATGTCATGATACGAGTCACCCATGTGGAGTGAAAGCCAAGCATTAGCATGCTATTTTTGAGGAAATTCCATTAAACTCGTTCATAGGTTTTTGAGAGGTCCATCTTGAGCATAATCACTTCACTCTTCCGTTTGTGAAGAAAGTCTACCAAATCATTTGCCAAAGCCACCTGATCATGAAGAATTCTCCCCTCAAGGAAAGCTCCTTGGTTGATGCAAGTAATGTGGTTCAAGATATTCTACATACGACTAACCATCACTTTGGAAATGATTTTGTAGAGGCTATTACAAAGAGCAATAGGCTGAAAATCCTCAATTTGAGTGGCCCCGTGAAACTTAGGAATGAGCATTAGGTTGGTGTGATTGATGCTTTTGACTAACTTCCCACAAATGAAAAAGTCACTGATAGCTAGGTGGATGTGGTGTTGGATGGTAGGCCACATAATTCGATAAAAATCATTCACAAAACCATCAGGGCCTGCAGCGCTGTCCTCATCTAGACCAAAGACTGCCTGTTTGACTTCCTCCATGGTGATGGGGCTGAGAAGTGTATCATTCTCCTCTTCTGAAACCATCTTACCATCAACAATACCCTCCATGGCAGACAGATTACCTTGATCGATAACTAATTGGACCTGCTCGAATTGAGCATACAAAGACTTCACCTTCTCATCTATCCTGCCAAATTCCTCTCTATTTCATCTGCTCAGCCTCTTCTTGACTGTTGTAAGCTTACCCAAAACTCTCAGCATGGGACATCCATAATGGATTGTGGCCCAAGCTTCGTTGATGATCTCTTTCCCCCTACTATCATGGAGCCATGGCTTAAAAAAACTAAATCTTCTTTTCCTTTTCTCTTGAGATCTTTGATCTCTCAACTCAAAACCATAGCCTTGTGGTCTGATGATGGGTGAGCTCTATGTTCAAGGAAATAAACGACCAGAAGGTTATTGGCGCTGTAATGGTTAATGAAGCTCCAATCAATTTTGCAAAGAATGCATTCATCTCCTTGTCTTCGATTAGACCACGTGAATGCATTCAGCGAACACTTTATCTCTTGCAAAATACTATCATAGATGAATTCATTGAAGAGTCTACAAGATTGAGGATTCAGAGCCCTACCAGTTTTGTCGCTTTGGAAACTCATCGCATTGCAGTCTCCCATCATGATAACAGGATACAAATTCTTGTTAATTTCCTTCTTTAAAAGACAATAGCAATTACTTCTAAATGTAGGATTGTTGGGAAGATAAACACCAAATATCTTCACCGGGCTATTGTAGTCCCCAATTTTGAATGCTAACTCAATCCACCATCGAGGGGCTTGGCACTGAAGTGCAGATAGTTTGCCCATACACCAGAAACAAGTGATCCTGGCTATCCCTTCAGCTTGCTGTTGGTTAGAGGCAACACCCTCAAAACCTGTACGCAGAGCAATACTTCTAATGATGGTCTCTTTAACAAGGGTGTCAAGGAGAAAAACAACGTCAGACTTCACATCATTAAGCAGGGAGATGATATCTCTCTAAGCCGCTGCCCCTGCAGCCCCCCGCACATTCCAAATCACATTTTTCATTACATGCTTGTCCCCTCTCGGGGACCCTCTATTTCATTCATCACTACTTCCACATTCAATAGACCTTTGTTTCCTTTCTCCCTTCCCCAATTCAGAGTCTCATCTCCAATTCCTACTTCCATCCTACTCCTCCACTGATGGGCTTTTTCCCACCCCTAGCTTTCGTTGCCTTCCACTTTTTATTTCCAGCGGGTTCTTAGATTTGTTGGGTGGTCACCATCGCCCCCTTCTAGGCTGGCTCTAGCTATTTGGAGACTGATTAGTACTTTCCTTCCCTACACACACTCCTTTGTTTGTTTCAGCCCCTACTAAGAATGAAAAACCGTGAGGAAAATCTACACCATGTGTCCATTCCTTGTCGTTGGCAACACTGATCTTGTGAAACGGATTAGGAGCCAGAGGTATTGGGCAAGTACCTGGGGTGCCATGGCTGGGTTCCAGCAGGGGGTGGGACTCTGAATCTTGGCCTTCAAGATTCTTTTGTGGAGGTTTCTTATTGACTAGGTCAGCCTCAGCCTCAGTGTCATCGCTCTGTAGCATCCTGCGTTGATCAATTGCTTTGGTCTGGTTAGAGGCTTGGGGAGAGGTCACCACCAGCTCCTTATGTTCCCTGCCCGTGGTATGAAGCGTTCTGTGAGCCTGTGAAGGGATGTTGTCCCTCCATCCACCTTTGATAGACACTTTTTGTTTCACCCTTACTATAACTTTATCCCAAGGAGACTGCTCTGGGTAGACACTATCATTAGTATCCACCTTCTGTCTACAGTTAGCAGCAAGATGCGTGAGAGCACCACATCTAACACAGTAGATGATCCGAGATTCGTAAACAATTTCCTGTTTAATGACTCGCCCTTCCCCCAAGTCCAATCTGATCGATGGTCGTGGGTAGAACATCACAGGAACTTCAAGTTGGATCCTCGCGAAACCTAACTTCTCCCCCTTGGTTGTGCATTGGTCTGACACCACAAAAACTCCATTGATGCTTTTGGCCATGGACTGATATGAGTATTCATTCCAGAGATTAACATGCAAGCCTGGCAGGCGAATCCAAAGTAAGACTGTTTGCTCCTCAGTGATTTTCATCTCCTGCCCTGGGGCCCATCGACTAGCAATCAATGTTCGAGCCCCCACTTTCCATGCCCTTTTGGCCAGCACTGAGCGGATCTCTTCTTCGTTGTCCACCCTTATTAGGAAGCGGCCATTCCCTATGACAGAAAACCTTGGCCTCCTAACCATTGTCCACTGTTTCCATAGGACTTGGAAAACATAGCTATAATCCATTCCAGACCAGGAAGAACCCCCTAGGAGGCCGGCCACAACTGCATAATGGCAGGGAGCACTCATTCGCTGCATCGCCTCTTGGGAAAAACGCACACAAGGGTCTTCATCATCATTATGGATTTCCGCCTTTGGGATTCCTTGCATCAAGGGTTCATCTAAGCCGTTAACTATTTGGACCTATGACGGTCCAGCTCCTGCGCTGGAGCTTTGTGGTCTCCCGTTCATTGAACTGCCACCCGCCAGACAGGCTGGGTCTTTCTCAGACTCCATCTCCATCATCTCTTGCTGCAATGGCCCCAAGTTCCCTTGCCCATCTATATTCAGCGATTCCGTACCCACTTGGGCTTTCCTGAGATTCTCCCCGGTTAAAGCTGTTACACCCTCACCCATAAGGTCTTTTGCTCCTGCCATGGCCGCCGGGAAGACGCGGCCCTCACCATGAAGAAACCGATAATTGAGTTACTATTAGTGGTTTTAGCCTTATTTCCTTTGGTGGTGGTTTAATGACATATAAGTCTAGACTTGGCTTCAAGAAAGGATGAGTTTCCTCTCTTAATAACTCAGCATAGTTATGGAAAACTGACTTTGGAGAAGTGGGAGCACTTGAATTAATCCATGGTGACTAAGAATATTGGCGAGCTATTAAGATACTGATTTAAGAGCATGCCTTTGTGGCATAAAGTGTACTCTAAGATTTGCAAGTTAGTGACGACTTCTCTTTGAAGAGATGAAAGTAGACAATACTGTTCTGCACACATTGGAGGTTAAATTTATTAAATTACATTTAACATGGTTTATGAAGTTCATGATATCACAGATTAAGGCAATATTTGAGTGCATTAGAAGGGCACTGAAGGTTTATTGTGATAATGATATATAATGTCATTCTCTTAAAATATCAAGATCATTGCTTCATATAAGCATGTGAAATTTGAAGTACATTTTGTTAATGAACAGGTAGAGAACCAACAAATGTGTATCAATAACGTTGAAATTAAAGAAATGGTTGCAGGTCCTCTTATTGAAATGCTAACACCAGAATTATATTTTGAACATGTAAATTTAATGTGATCACATTCAATGTTTCTGATTCTCCATCATATGCACTTTGACTTAAATTTTCGCGGTATCTCGAGGCACCGATGGGATGATGGGCGGCACTGCAGCATATGAGCAACCCACTTACTACGGAGTTCAAATTATGGCTCTGCCGCTGTAATATTATGCCATGTGATAACCGCATTGAGGGGCCCTAGTTTGCAGTACAGAGAGTTGGCCCTCAATTTGATCCCCTAGAACCAATCCCCTTGGGGACCATGCAGCTTGCTCATATGATGACAGTGAATAGCTAAGGAGTCAAAAAATAAATTATAGAAAACAAAAGAAAACTGTCACAATAGTTTCGTTACATTTGAAGCTACAAAGAGCAAGTAAATGGCTCAACATAAACAGGGACTTGAACCCAAAGATCGCTGCATCACTTTTAGTTAACCTAGATAGCCATTTTCATTCCCAACTAGTAATTTCAAAATTATAAAAAAGAAAATTCAAGGACTTGTTTTAGAATTTTGGTAACTTTCAAATGTCCCCCACTGTCTTAGTCACTAAAGGCAGTTAGAATATGAACAAAACTATATATGGAGGTATAATGTGGGCCATCATAGAGGATCCAATGGATATGTAAAATGGGCCGCTCTAATCCCTTTAGGATATTGATTCCATAATTTGTAATGGAATGCTTTATGCGGAAAAGCCTCTCTCCATGTGTAAGGCAAGGTGTAAAGTATGCACCTATATTACACACACACACCTCTATGGACACATGCATGTGCTCTCCCTCTCTCCCTCCATTCCCACACAAACACACACAACAAGGGTGGAGCCAGAAAATTTGGGTAAAGAGCACTAGTTATAAAAGTTTACATTTTTAAGGGGTACCAATATATATAAACGAGAAAAATTACTCCAAATATCAATAGGATAGTAAGCATTTTTTATTGGTGTTTCCCACACATGCCAACACTTGTTTCTGCCCCAAACACACATTGATTAAAGCATTCATTAATAATCAATGTATATTTTTTTGGATGAGTTGGAGTATTTCATCCTACCACTTAAAGGAGAACCAAAGCTTTCACCCAATCCCTCGTCCATATAGGATAAAAGGCCTGCTTATGGTGCATTGGGATGCCGCCCTCATTATGCTTCAGTTTGCATGATTATTAAGAACAAATATATATATATATATATATATATATATATATATATATATATATATATATATATATATATTTGTGTAGAATCATTAATTTGAATACTGATTCATGAAAAGGAAGCAAGAATCTAATCAAATTGACAAGTAAAAAAAGGCGTTCCTTCATCTTCACATCATGATTGGGGGGCGTAGGAAGCGAATCATATGATGGGAGGCGTTAGCAAAGGCGCGAAAGGATCTTTCGGCAAAAGCCAGGGCGACACCGATCAATCCATCCAATATCGATGATCACCACTCTTTTCATCCCCTCCGTTTTCCCCCTTTTGCTTTCCCGGCCTCTTTGTGCTCTTTTATCTCCTCCCCACCTTCATCGGCCCACCCCTCCTTTTGCTTTCCCTCTGCACACTGCCACTGTTCCATGATGTGAACGCCAAGCCACACAGCACCTTGAGCCCGCGTTCACACACCGATAAATGACCACCATCACCACCACCTTTTCCCCTTTGAGTTAGTCTGAACCCATGGAGGCCGTCGGCTGCTTAGGTCATCAACTGCGCCTAAAGCAAAGGCCCTTACATGACTAGTCAATTTTTTTGAGGCCCATTTGCACCAAAGGCCTTCACATTGCCTTTGCTTATGCCAAAGAAACTGTTGTTTAATCTCAAATCAACAAGGGAAAGGGATGAGCACAGGAAAAAAGGGAGGAGATAGACGTGTACCCACTTGGCAATGAGGTGGAGGTGGGGCCTTAAAGAGCAGCTTCTACAGACCTTGGATCAAATGCACATTCTTTTCTCTTCTTTGCTTTTCTTTCTTTATTTTTTTCACCTCCAGTTTGGGGCTCAAAAGCTGGGGGAGAGAACATGATAACAGGAGAACAAAGCTTATGTATCTTATTGGAAGGGATCATAATCTGGACCATCAACTTTGAAAATCTAAGGTGCTCAGGCTGAGGCTCTCATCCATCACCTTTCTTTTCTCTTTTTGTTTGTTTGTTTGTTTGTTTCTGTTAGGACCACAGTCTGCATGAGATGTCTGTCAGGTGATATGCTGGGTGTTAAACGTCAGTGTTCGAAGATCTTGTCTTGCTTTTATCAGTGAGGGATAAATAAAAGATGAAAATGAATATTTTTGTTTTAATTTATTGGCTCTCTTAATTAGAGTAGATTAAAAAGTTTCCAAGGCTTTATTGGTAGGAAACAAGACAAGCCAACTCCAACTCGCCCGTTTAAGTTTGACCTGGGCTTGATCTAGAAACAAGTGGAGTTCCAGTTACATGAGCTCGATCGACTCCTTTAAACTCAATTTGTTTGTGTCTTTCCCGTTTATTAATCGTTAGGGGCATGTCATAAATTTTTTATAAATTTTAACAGTTTTTATGATTTTCATGTTCACTTAAGAAAAGATATTTAAATCAAGAGACACAAGCTTAAACGAGTGGGGTCGAGTCGGACTCGATTTATTGAGCTGAACTCACTTTGTAAATCGAGCTTAACTTGCTTGTTGTACATTGCTATACACAAACTTTATTTATCTTTACGTTAGCAATTGGATATATTTGATTGTTTCTATATATATGTGCCCTAAAAGCATTAAAGTTACTGAACCCCTCCACCGAAAATTTTTGGTTCCCCTAGTGTCTACTTTCCGGGGTGCCTTAGCTAATGCAAGATGAGCTTGGAGTTCCGGCAATCGTCAGCTCTGATGCATTGGTTGAAGTTACAGATAATACAATTCAGTAAGTAATGATCATATCTGCAAATAATCACCATCTTACATTCTCTACTTTTAGTTGATAAATGCAAATGTGGTGCATCGATATTGGCGTTATAATCAAGGTTGTCACCTGGTCAAATCCGGGACAGACAAGCACATTGGAGGTCGGTCAGGATCATATTTGGTATGATCGAAACTGACAAAACTTTGGTACCGGAATCGACGAATCATTAATTTCAAAATATGTACCGGCCGGCGGCAACTGCAAACTTGGATTTTTATTCCTCATTTTCAACCGTTGAGATGTTCAATTAATGCGCTTAGACATATCCAACATACAACTAAAGAGGCATAATGGACCGAAAGTATTGTAACACTCAGAAAAATTTAGTCATGTATTAAAAATTGTGAAGAATTTTAAAGGTCTTATAAAAAGGATTATTAAAAGAATAGTTGTTTTCGTTCATAGTATTTTTGGAGTTAAAACCCAAATTCTTAAGAGGCAGGTTGAGATTCATCGAATCACAAGTTCAAACCAAAAAGTGAGTCGTGTTGTTATATCAAGTGGTAAAACCTGAGGTTTGAATCTCATTGTCATGATTATTTATATGAGTTGCAAAAATTGTCATGATTATTTATATGAGTTGCAAAAAATGATGATTATTTATATGAGTTGCAAAAAATGGCAAGACGGTTCTTCCTATGTAAACATGAAAAAAAGTGGTTTGAAAAAATTATGTACATTGATGCAGCTCGCCTAAATAGAATAATGCATGCACATTATAATCACCATGCATCTGATTAGAAATATTTTCACCACGGAACACTTGGCGCATTTTAATGTATATATTTTTCAAATTGGCATCTCAATTCTCTTTAATTAAATTATGAAACTATACGAAGATATCAAATTCCGTATCTTCTACAAGAAATTAATGGAGCAAAATATATAAATGGAAAAATTAATGCACAAAAATGAAAATTTGGAATGAGGTCTAATAAACAATACCGATTAGAATACTAATGGAAATTAAAAGAGCATCCGAGCTGAGCGTGGGCTATAGGGGGCTGTGGGGGGCCCACAGGAGGCCTTTTAACGTAGGCTCGTGATATTGCTAGTTTCTTAGCAGACAAAAGGGAGAAGAGGGCGGGGAAAAGAGAGAGAAGCTTCTTATCCCTCCGTCGACCCTGGCCGTGCTGGTGGGGGCTTCCACCAAACGTTATTTGAGAAGAATCTACAAAAGAAAAAGTGAAGTCTACCTCGAGGGAACAACCCTACGCCATGCCCTCTGTAGGACCATGCCCTTGGTTCTTCATCGCCTTCACAAAACTATCCCTCCTTCATTTCAAGTTGAGAACCTCCGGTTAACTAATTATATTTCAAGGGCTCGAGATATATATATATATATATATATATATATATATATATATATATATATATATATATGAAGATCCCAGATCACTAGGTAATTAGGGACACAAACAAAAACCATTACAAGTTGATTGGTAAAAGTTTTTTTTTTTTGTTTATTGTCTAACTGTATAGATATGATCTTAACAACATGTTAATGAGAATCATACACTAAGTCAGTCGTTTCTTGAGTTTAACATGTTTTTCAGTAATAAAAAAATGAACGGCTATTAGGACACCAAATTTTTGGTAGTAGAAATTAAGAAAAATATGTGTTTTCTTAAAAATAACTTGAATTAAAGCATAATATAATGTTCATTCTGTTGAATTAGTATTTACAAACATAATAAAATGTTCATATTTTTTTAAACCAATTTTTACAAGAATTTAGAAGGTCTGGCTTTTATCCTTGATCTAAGTGGTCTGGGACATATATATATATATATATGCATCTACTTGCTAAATTAGTAAGCAGCACTTAAGTGAAACATTCAAATTGAAAGAGGTCAGGAATTATTATGCAAAAGCAGGTCTATTCCATACCTGAGAGCATAACATCTCTGGATTCTTACGCAGAAAAATTGAAGACCAATCTTGCATTGGCTTTGGGTTATAGAGAATTTACGAATATTGGTATTTCGATTTATAACTCCCCACGAAAAGTTCACGCTCTGAATTGAATGTGCTTCAATCTGGTTTGAGGTCAAACTTGATAACACCTCACCCTAGCCCGGGCCCCAACCAAATTTTTGGATTGCTAATAAAAATTACACAGATCGCCTTCTAAAATAAGAGATCGTTAATTTTTTCATCACACTTTGTGGAAATTCATAATAAAGTGAAGGCAGTTTGAAAAGCTAAAAGCTCATATGATGGAGAAAAAATGATGAAATTCGACAATATTTGATTTTTTTTTAATTACACTAACAGCATTGGTAACTTGCAAGAAAATTTAAGTTCTAAGAGAAATGTGTAAAGGTATCGGAACTATTAAGCGCGATCAACATGGAGAGAAAGAGAGAGAATGGTAACATTGTATTTCTTGAAAGAGGGCAAGGCAAAGTTCGAGTCATAAAATATCAGGCAATGGCGCTAGTCGAAGCCCATCCAACTGCTTATATGCCACCGCCTCTCCCTTCCTCTCCCTCTCTCTCTACCCCAGTTCTATTGGTGCAGCAGGGCAGATGTCCCCAGTCACTCTTCCGCCAGGTTTCCGTTTCCACCCAACGGATGAGGAGCTGGTGGCATACTACCTCGACAGAAAGATCCATGGCCTCTCCATCGACCTCGACATCATTCCAGAGGTTGATCTCTACAAGTGCGAGCCATGGGAGCTACCGGGTTCTCTCTCTCTCCCCCTTTCTCTCTTTCTCTCTCTCTTTCTCTCTCTCTCTTTCTAGACTCAAAAGAATAGCAATTTCTGTATTTTACCAACTACCAACAAATTGACATAAAAGTTTTTATTCTTTAGAAAGCGGCAGCATGGAATCCAACAATAATGACAAACAATATCTTGGTTGTCGTTCTGAGTGACTGCTCAAATACGGAATTCTATTTTGGGACTATAATTTTGAGTGTGTCTGTCGAAATGCTTTGCTTCATATTGGGCTATCTGGGTGAGAAGCCAGAGCATACACACAGCTCAGAAAATCCACACACACACACACATAATTTGTGGATTGTGGAGTTCTCCATTTTAGATTTAGATGGAAAAATTATCTTATAGTTTCTCACAACCTACTATTTGATAGATTATATTGGGCATTATATTTAATCACTCCTACCCGATACAATATATCGGGTGGACATGGTTGGATAGAGCTGAAGATGACTGAAGGATTTCAGTTTATCTCAAGAGAAACATAAACAAGATTGTAGTTGTTGTTCAGAGTGATCCCACAAAATATGATGGCATTCTATTTTGTTGAGGGTAATTGGGTGCATGTATGTGACTTTGGCTTCCTTAGTTTTGAAAGCATTGCATCTTAAAAAGCAAACGCCAGCAAATCTTCTTCTTATTTTTTATTTCCAAATGTATAATTAGTACACTTCCACATATCGTTTTTGTGATCAGAAAAAAGCTTCTAACTTGCTAAAACTTTTCAGCGTCTACTAATTTCCTGAACCATGTTTCTTAAATTATATATGCACAATATATCCGTCCTCCGATAGAGACTCTAAATCTGGATTACGAATTAGTTAATTACAATATTATGATTAAGTACCATATGGCTTCTATATAATGCGAGCTAGGTTAAATATGACAAATTTGTGGAAAATAACCCACATGGAAGAAAGTAAATTCACAGCGGTTAGGCTAATTATTATAATTTGATAACTTGCACTTGATAGAAAGGAGTGAAGACTCACAAAGCCAATCTAGTGGCAAGAACTGATTTAATTACCATTTTATCCTACTGGTGCAGACAAATCATTCTTGCCTGGAAGAGACCTGGAATGGTTTTTCTTCAGCCCCAGGGATCGGAAGTATCCCAACGGGTCGAGGACGAACCGTGCTACAAAGGCAGGATACTGGAAAGCCACAGGCAAGGATCGTAAGGTTGCTTCTCAGTCCCTTCCCCATACATGTTCAACCTCGGTTGGCATGAAGAAGACATTGGTCTATTACAGAGGCCGTGCGCCCCATGGCATTCGCACAGATTGGGTAATGCACGAGTACCGCCTCGTCGATCACCAATGCCGTATCAGCTCCTCCATACAGGTGATCAGTAAATTAATTGAGATCATGTGGTTACTCCAAGTTCCCTTTGATGGTCTTTCCGTAGCTATACTAAAGCAACTCATAATTTTACCTTTCAATTCGTATTTATGTCTTTCATTTTCAAGGTCATTAGGTTCTGTCCGGACCGGTATAGATCAAATGGGCGGACTGGGTTGTGTTATGAAGCACGTCTCCAGTTCGATCCATGGGAGACTATGCTCCTATATCATACAAGGATAGTGGGTTTCTACATGCAAGTTGAAGCATGGGAAGATATCCACGCCTGGTATCGATACCGCTCTGGACTCTTGCAGCAAGGGGAAGAGTGGGGGATGAAGCTTTGGCTTTCATGAAGATGGTGGGATTAATGCTTTTACTAAGCGGAAAAGTTCATTAGGTTTCTAATTAATAGATGGGTCTTGTTCATTGATGTGCATGCAGGAGTCCTACGCACTATGCAGAGTATTTAAGAAGAGCGGGCTGAGTCCTAAACCAGGAGACCAACATGATGAACCTTTTGATGAACAACCATACTGGATAAGTGAGGACTATCTGCTAGGAAATTCTGTCGGTATAGACGGCAACACTACTGAGTGTTCTCCGGAATTAATGGGAAGCCCTGCCAATAAGTCTGTAGTATTGAAGCTCCAGTCTGATGCCTCCTCATCAGAAAACATGAAAGACGTCTTTGAAGAACACAACGAAGGGCCTTCTAATGTGGTCGATGAGGCGACCAGTTGTTCTACTGATATAAGACACTCACCCCTGTATCAGCAAGAGGTAATGGAACTACTTACCCTTGTGTGATCTCAATTTGAATTGCATGCACTAAAATTTGAATCTTGGGACTCAAAAAATTCACTAGTGTTACCAGATACTGCACTTAATTGGCTTTTGCAGTACTCAGTGAAATTGGGACATACGTTTATTTTAGCCAAATAATCTCAAAGCATGCCAACAGTGCTCTAAATTTTATCATAGAACACCGGCCTTCATTAGTCGATATTGGTTGACGTTATAGATTCTTGAACTTGGGCATCAACACAGCGTGTGTATATATATATATACGTAAGAAAATTAAAAATATGCTGGCTGCTAGATGTTGTCCGATGATAAAATATTTGAAAACTGTGGCACCATATATCATTTTTATACCGTAAACTCTTGCTGGTATTTCCATTGCATGATAATTTTAGCCATGGTTTCAAATAATTTGTCATCAGAAAAAAATTGGCAGCCAGCTAATTTTAATTCCTAGATATATAGAGGAGTTGAAATCCTCCTACCATCTTGAGATCCATCTAATCACAGCTGACTTGATGCATTTAAACACACCTGAGTGTGCTATGACAGGCTAGAGTATTTTTTTCATCCAAATCCACACTTCATAGAGTTGAAATTGGCAAGTTTGTATGTGTGTGTGTGTGTATATATATATATATATATATATATATATATATATATATATATAGAGAGAGAGAGAGAGAGAGAGAGAGAGAGAGAAATTGAATACCCTAGGCATCTTAGGTAAGAGACAACCAAACTGCCAAAGCTACACACTTGAAGTTGCCACTAACTTAATCGGCGTATGCCAATGTGTTTAGTTCTACTTGCTTATTACAACCATGTTTTAGTTCAGTGGCTTCATTCGGGCGTTACATGAACAGTTGATTTCAATTAATATGGATCAAACGACACATGGTAACCTGAATATTGGCTGACTTACTTTGTGTTTCCTACCATACGATTCACGTATATCTGTTAAATGCATCGCTAACTCTTTGCATGATTTATATGTTTGATGATCCTAAGGATATGGAGATGGAAGGTATTGCGTCAAAGACAGAACTTTGTTATCCACCCTTGGAATTATCGGATTTTCCACCAATGGACACGTTAGATTGGAGGAAGTGGACAAGGAACTATGGGGAGGAATCCAGTTTAGTGGAGGAGATCTTGCTGCACGTAGCGTCATCATGTGCATCTCACGATACAAATCAATCAAATTCTCTGTCCTTCTGGAGCGACAGGCACTCTTCAATGGAAACTACGTCCGCGTTTCCACACCAAGAAGTTCAAGGGAAGCACGCATCGATCCCTGGAAAATATGTTCACAACGCCAAACCAAGCGCTTGATACCAAATTACATATATAAGTGGGATTTCATGTGCATCGTGAAATAGAGAGAGATGCATGTTTGAAAGAAAAAAAATGAAGTTAGAACAATTGTGCAGAAGCAATTGATAAGTATGATTTAGTGCTGGACTCTTTTACTTGCAGGAATTTGTTCAGGTCAAAAGAGCTTGCGGAAGTGTCTGTAAACGTGGTTTTTTGTTGTATATTAACTGATTGATAAGTAAAATAAAAAGAAAAATCTTCTCCGGCAATAGCTGTGTAGGTATGAACTGATGAAGACTGTAACTATGAACTGGTTGTCATCTAATGGCATATCTACTGTTTGTTCTTTATCCCATGACAGCGTCTGTTTACTTAATAAGGCAGTAATGCAAGAATACAAGCTTTGCGAAATGCGAGAAATGACTCCCAATCCCACGGATACCTGTAAAAGAAATGCACACCCAATTTGCTTATATGACATACATTGCTTGCCTATAAAATAAAAAATTGCAAAAATGGTGCCCAAAATTTGAGTGGAAAATAAATCATCACTGGACCTTAAAATTAAGCTGATAATTAAATAGGTGCGCTTACTAATAAAAACATTAGTTTTTCATATAAAATATATAAGAAAATACCCTCCACAAAGAAAAAAAAAACATATCTTTCATGAGCAGTAATTTCTATAAAAGGTAGTTAGCCATTTTATATCAAAATATTTTTTTGTATCAGTAGGTGGTTCCTTGTAAATTTCTCTGAAAATTTGAACACCCACTGCTCAACTTTTAAAAGTTGCGCAGTATTTTGTTATTTGTTCAAATATTATGTCTTAGTGATACATTTGTACAAAAATTCTGCTCCCAGGCCCTTGTGATGATCTCCTTCATCTATTTCTAGAGGTGTTGGCAACATCTGCGTAATCAATCTTCACTGGCTCGTTGTCTTCATATTATGGATTTTCATAATAGATGTCTGAGGTGGCATTGTTGTCACCGTCATTTTATTCAAAGGTTTCATAAGGAAAAAAGATAAGTTTCCCTCATTTTCCTCTTGATGATTATATGCCATTGCTATAATTTTCATGCCATAAATCATTTCCATCACTAGATCGCAACTGCTAGAACTTAGGAAACCTTACGTTCTTAGGCATTAGGCAATTTTCATATTGGAGCATAATTACAATACCAAATATTAAGGCACACAGCAATAATTATGATTAGTGGCGACAGCCAAAACTGTCGTTATCTCCTAGCTTTCCGTTGTATAGTCCTATCCATCCAGCCTATATCTTGTTTTCATTCATGATGACCTTTGACATAGAATGGAATACATGACCTTACTTGGCGGGCAACCTCGAAAAGAAATTCAAGTGGAACAGTAGGTCTAAACTATAAAGTTAACACAACAAACAGGCTGCCACGTAAACAATTTACAGAAGAAAATTACCATATTCTGTTCGTGCTTATTTAATGTTACTCTTCTGTGTTTACTAATTTGCAAGAGTGCTTTTACCTAGTGCTGCACAACGAGTCGAGCCAACTCGGGCTCGACTCGGACTCGCTCGATAAACTCGACTCGAGCTTGACTCGTTTTTTATACGAGTCAAGCTCGAGCTTAAATATAAACTCAAGTATGTTAATGAGTTGAGTTCAAGTTAGTCGAACTCGACTCAGCTGGATTTTAGTTTGGGTTTTTAAGTTTCCCACCTTTTTTTCCTTTCACCCACTTAATCTCATTTTTGTTTTACATTTTTTTTTCCTTCTTTTTTTTCCCCTCTTCACCACGCCAGGTTTCTTTTTACCCTCACGCTCTTTTTACTCTCATTATTACACCTCATTTTCTCTCCTTTTTCTCTCTTTTCTCAGAACGCCATTCCCCTTCCCAATGGGGTGCTCATGGCATGTGGCAACCCTTCCTCCTCCCCATGTCATAATGGGCTGCAAGCTTAATGGGGGTGCTCATGGCATGTGGCAACCCTTCCTCCTCCCCATGTCATAATGGGCTGCAAGCTTCACGTCGTCGGTGATGGAGCGAAAAGGAAGGAAGACAACTTCAGGGCAGCGTGCGCAGCACCCTGTTTGACTTGCCGAGGAAAAACGAGCTGCTCGAGTTGAGCTTGAGCTGAAGCTGTGAAGCTTGTGTTGAACTCCAGTCAAGCTTGAGCTGACTAAACATGAGTCAAGTCTAGCTCGAGCCGGCTCAGCCCTACTTTTTCCAGCCTTTCATGTTAAAATTATATTAACAATCATAAATTGTGTATTAATTCTTGCATCCAAAATGCAATTGAGGTGAAAAATGAATCATACAAGGGAGCATGGAAGCAGGATCTTTTCGGCAAAAGTGAAAGAGGAACGTTAAAAGTCTGCCAAAAGGAGAAGCTTCATATTAACTACTTCAGCCACCATAGGAATCCAAAGAACAAAAAGGAGAAGTTGAATGATCTTTGTTTCCTGGTGCCTCGGAAGCATGGAAGCAAGTTCTTTGTTTCCTGGCACCTCAACATCTAACCTCGCCCTCATCCGGGCCCAAGACGGGACCTGCTTTGCCACGCTCTCCTAGCGCGTTGGCAACACACTTCAGGCTCAGCCACCGAATGGCTGTGAGGGATGCGACAGCCTCAGTCCTACTTCTTTGTTAAGGCCGGCACTACTCTCTTCCGTCTAGAGATCATCTACCACAGGTAGTGGAATGATTTGATATGAAGCTGGTACAACGAACAAGTCCTAAATTGGCTGAACTAGTGTAGCCGCTGGTTGGCTACATCCAACTACTAAACTAGTGTAGCCGCTGGTTGGTCCGTCCTCTGATCCTATCTACTAAGCATTGCTCTCATACAAACTGATGGGGCCACTGCTGCTGAGGGCCGGCAAGTGATCGACGAGGTAGCTCCACGAGGCTGCGCCCCTTCCTGCCTCCAAGGATCTTGCCTAGCTATGCTCAGGGACAGGCTAGCCCCGGCTAGGTATTCCTCTGTGTCATCCTATAGAATGGGGGATAAAATTTTTGTTTGAGCTGGCCATTGACCTTGCAACTGCCGGAGGCCTCGTCCGACGTGCGTGGTGCCGAGGACACAGCCTTGGGTTGTGCAGCCTGTCCTTGGGCTGAGGGAGGCCCGACGGCGAAAACACATTAAGGTGAGGTTGGGTGGCTAGCCACCACCCTAGTGACGGATGACAGCCTTTCTCTTGTTCCTGAAGGGTCCCCTGCACACACAGGAAGCCAAGAGGACGGGCATGATGATGAGACCAAGCGCGCACCCATGGCTGAATACTGGGTCTGGATTGAGAAAAATCTAGGCTCCAACCCGACTGAATTTTTTGGGTCAGGTTTGGGTTTTTTGGTGCTCGGGTTGAGACCCAGATCTACTTTGATGGGGCAGCTCCTATTAAGGACCACTCAGTGATCAACGAGGTGGCTCGGCGAGGCTGCAACATGTCTTTCCTCCAAGGATCTTGCGTACCTGTGCGTAGGAACAGGTAAGTACAAGGTTCTCCTGGCCGGACAACACCCTAGTCTATGCTAGTGAGGATAGTAAAGACGGCCCAACCCAATCTCACAACAACAATGCTCTAAGTATTCCAGTCCAGGCGTTAACAAGTACAGTTGCGTGCGATACAAGAATTAAATCACTCCATCTCACACAATCACACGCAAGCATGCCTAGTTCACCAAACCACACCCACACCCTTAGGATCGGCTGAGCAACCTGGGGCTGTGTTCTCAACGCCACACTCTTCATAGGAGCCCTCTGGCAGTTGCAAGGCCAATGGCTGGCTCAAGCAAAATCTCCCTTCCCCGTTCTATAGGATGACATAAAGGAATATCTGTCGGGGCTAGCCTGATCCCTCCTCTTAGTAGTGGCCATGATGATCAATATAGCCACACAAGGCCCATCAAGGGTTGCCATTGATAGCAGTCAATTGTCAAAAGCTGGATCCAAGGGTCAGCAGTTGATCTCCAGATCCTTATGTGGTTGGCAGTGACAAGAGAAGCAACAACAAATAGTGCAATAGAACACATAAGGAAATGAGGGGGAAACAACTTGGACACTTCACCGTTAGTTAATGAATACCGTTCATAATTGTTTGCATCCCCAAAATTTCTTTTGGTTTTGGAGTCCTTCCAAAAAATGAGCTTTTGTTTAGAAAATGAGAGAGAAAGGGACTCACCTGTCAGTACGATGATTGACCGTTCCCGGCGCCTTTACCAGGGGTTATCAATCCAAGGGTTATGTTTATTTTTTATGCATTTCGTTTTGGCTTAAATATCTTTTTCATTTTGAATGCGGTGTTATGTTTGAGAAAATGTTGAAGACTTGATGTTTCAAACTTTTGAAAAAGTTCTTGAAGAATCACTTGAGAGTGTAAAACATTTTGATTTGAGTTTTAAATTGAGAAATCTTTACAAATACCATTTGGAAAGCTTAAGAAATCATTTTTGAAATGGATTTAATGTTCTCTTAAGACTTTAAGTAGGCTTGAGGTTTTGCTCTAATTCAGTTAGTACCGATTCAGAGCTCCATCTCATCTTGCTTAAGATCTTTTGCAAAGGTGTTTGTGATCATATGTGATGTTAAGTGAATGTGAATGCTTGAATGCATCGATCTTACATGATTAGAATAAAATAATTCATTCCTATCATAACATTCATCTAAAAACATTTCTTCCACCACATACATCTAAAATTTTTGTTTTTTATTTATAAGATTGTTATAAATATTATTGTGAAAAAATAAAAAGTTTTGAAAATAGAATGGGGTGGTAGACTATCAAGCATGATTCCAATATTGGTTCATTATTTGATTTTTGGTCTTGATGAAGTCGGCAAATGAAAAGGTCTTGGAAAAAAAATATCCAAAAGAATGGAAAAGAGAAAACACTTCAATCCAAGGGTAACAAAGAAAAAAAAGAAAGCAAAGGAGATTTTAAGATAACAAAATGAAAGATTTTTTAAAAATAAGAGATACATATACATATACATATTCATACATATGTATATGTTTACAAAAGCTTTGTAAAAATAAAGTATCAAATCTAATAGATTGAGAGAAGAAGATTTTAGAAAGGGAGAGAGATTTTAGAGAGAAAGAGAAAAAGAGAAAATGGAACACATATACAAGTATTCATTTATATATGTATGTGTATAAGAATTGGGAAAAGAACATGTTAAATCATAAAGAGAGAAAAATAAAGAAAAGTACTCATGTACATGTATACGTATATAACATGTATATATGTATATGTATTCATGAAAATGAAAATCAAGAAATGACTTGAAAATACTTGAATTTAATTTTTATGTAGGCTGAAGAGGAACTTTGACTCGTGTAAGAGCATAAGCTAAGCCTCCAAAGCCTCATTAGATGGGGTTCTTGCTTTTGAAATTTTTTTGAAAAAGATGATTCTAAATATTTTTGTATGTGATCATGAAAATCATTATTAGTTTGATGGCTATTAAGAGAATATATTTCTTTCTCCGTTGGATATAGAAGAAAATCAAACATACATGAAATGAAGAAAAATGTAGTAAAGCACTCATTGGGGTCCCTAATCAGGTAATTAGGAAAGAAACTAAGCATGAGAATGATATAAAACATGCATATTAATGTGTAGAAATTTATGAGGGGCTTTTCTGGGTTGGACAAGTCCCAACCTCAAAAATCAATATAAGAATGAAGAATCCTAACGCTAAATACTCGTTCTCATCATGCATTTGCTCATTACTTAAAAGAAAAGTAATCCATCATATATGGACATCCTATGAAGCATAAACAATAAATAAAGTATCACAGCAATCATATTTTTGTAGAATAAATGAAGACATGGCATTGTTTCACCTTGCTCATGCTTTCAATGCACTCAGGCATAGCTCTCAATTTCGGATAGGAAATCATTTGATCTTTCTTCCACGGCCATGGGGAAGTGACAACAGGAAATGAGAATAAAAATGGAGGATTACATACCTCAAATATAGATGAGCCTAATCCTTTCAATGATCTTAGGATCGCCTCGGATGAAGATCTAAGATGATGAAAATGTCCCTCTAAGAGATCCCCTTGTGCTCTCTTGAAGAGTTTGGGCTTGCTGAAGATTGCTCTCAAGGTCAGTAAGAAGAAAGAAACAAAAAGAGATAGCAAAGGGAAAATAAAAAATTTCAACGGAGGAAGCATGAAAGGTTCCTACATGGTTGGCTCATGCCCAAAAGGGAAGATTGTGGGGGTATTTGTAAATAGTTTTGGAACTAAAATTCAAAATTTGAAATTCAGTGAATTCAAGAGGGAAGAGTTTTGGAAGTATCGATTTGCATCTAAACTTGGATTTTGGATCTAATTCGGATATGATAATTAGATTTTGGATTTGAATATAGCGTCTCAGGTTGGGTTTTGAATTTGAATTTTGTGTTTGGGTTTGGACAACAGTTTAGAAATTCATTTTGGATCAAATAGTCACAAATTGTTTTGGGTCTAAAATTTAAATCCAAATAATAAAATATAGTCTTTTTATGAAAAATTCCGGGTGATAACAGATGCCCCTCTTTGTTACTAAGCCGGCACTAGCCGCGCATAGTGACAAAGATTAGCACCTTGGATTTTTCAAACGAAAACATTTTTGGAATGTTGTTTTAGGCTTAACCGCTTAACTAAATGGGCTGTTTGAGCTTATGTTGCAAGTTTGACCCTTTACCTGCACAGGTTTGCCGAAATTAAATTCAGGTTTAACCCCCCTAAATGGGTTGCTTTGGCTTGTATTGCAGGATTAACCCCTTATCTGTGTGGATTGCTTTGGCTTGCATTGCAGGTTTAGCCCCTTGCCTGAGCAGGTTACTCTTTTGTCTATAATTTAAGGTTTTACCCCTTTCCTGAATGGGTTGCTCGATAACAAGTGGCAATGCCAGAAAAGAACTCTCATCACCTCAAATGCCTTTGTCGAAGCTAGGAATGAGACCCTATTGCTCATTCATTTGTTGTGACAAGGAAACTTCCTATCTCCTCGAGTGGCTTTTGTTGAAATTTTTGTTTTCAACAAAGGCTGGATTTGAACTTGCTTAGTAAAATTCCCCAAACTAGCACTTGGATTGAGCTTGCTTTGAAAAGCAACTTGGCCAAATGGCCAAGTTGCGCTTCCTCCATAAGATTTTCTTGTCTGATGACATGGTTGAGCTAGCTTTAGAATGCTCCGAACCTAGCGACCAGATCTTGCTTGATCAAATCTTATAGCTTAACAACTGAGTTCATTTGATTGAGATATGACCTTTTCCTTGATGGAGAATGATGATTCGAAAGAAAATATGTGTTGCAAAAGCAATTTAAAAATGCCTCGAAATATTCATAATTTAAAAAATGCCCCTTTATTAGCAATTGCCATGAGTGGTAATGGATAGGATCTGATTCAAAACAGAATGCACTGTACGAATGTACTGGGTAAAAGATAGAAGGTTGATACCTGGATTGAAGCAAAAATAATAAAAAAATGCCCCAATAAAAATAAGGTGCAGATAAAATTACACAAAGAAAATTGATATATTTTTCGATACCAAGGTATGTTTGTTAAAGAAGGCTATATATGGTTTGAAGCGGAGTCCAAGAGCATGGTTTCATAAGTTGTGTGATGTTGTGTCCATGTTTGGGTTTCATAAATCTTCTTTAGATCTGTTAATACCCCAATTTTTTCCACATCAAAATTGGAGCAATGTGAAAATTTAACAAAAGAATTGTAAAAAGTTGTAATTTCAATGCTAATTTTGAATCTAAAGAACAATTTATATTCAAATCATGAATTTAACTCACGACGTGAATCCCAAATGCAGGATTACGAGTCCAAGCTATGTTTGAATGTCATTTGAAATCCAAATCCAATTTCAAAATTCAAATTTTGATTTAAATCTAAGAATTGGATCTAATTCAGTCTAGAATGCTACGTGGGACCCACATGTGAGCCCCACCTATCCCATGTGGTCAAGAGCCCCCTAGGGGTCACACACCTTTTTGTAAAAAAAAAATAATTATCTCTCAATTAAATGAAAAAATCATTCTCAAGAGATAATGAATGAGGGTTCATAGGAAAAGGGAGACATTAATCTCGCTCTCTCTCTCTCTCCCTTAGTTAAAGAAAAATCAAATTTCAAAGAAGCAATAAGTGTTAGAATTAAACTCACCTAACCTACTTAATCCAAGTAGGTTTAACCCAGGTGCACCCAAATGTGGTGCCAATTTCAGCTAGGTTCGGTCAACTCGGACTCAGCACAGTCAAAAGGGTAGGTCTGTCCCGCGACCCAATCAGTGGACGAAAATAGACTTTGACCAAATCAAAACCACTTTGACTAAACTCAGTCAAAGTACAATTTAGCTTAATTAAGAGCTTTCTTAGGTCAAATTTATCAAATTACCTCAAACAAAGTCAAACTATTTGCAAATGAGCTTTGACTTTGGTTAATTGGTCCAAATTGACCAATCTGGACAATTTTGCCCTTCTATGGTCAAATTGAGATTACCAAGCCTAAATTAGTTTATGAAAGACAAATATATATTTAGATTTGTCAAATACCAAATTGAAATTTAATATGTCAAACCAAAGTCTGATTCAATTGAAATCCATCTTTAGTCAAAATTATGGATGAAAATACCCTTTTCGAACCAAACTTGATAGAATTTTCAAAATTTATTCAAATTTTAATTGAATTATCATAATTCAATGGCATTTAGAGCTTAGTAACTAGGTTTTAACCTAAGAAGCTCGATTTCAATCAAAGAAAAAAAATAAATAGCACAAAATCAGAAAAAACCTTATGCAAGGGCATTTTCATTTAAAATTTTGGTCAAAGTTGGTCAGCTAGGTCTGAACCAATGTTGACCAAACCTAGCCCAGCCCACCTAGCTCGTGTAAATGGGCTAAGAATGGTCAATTAGAGCCATTAAACCCTATTTAACTCTTTTTACAGGTCCCCAAGGTCTTAAGTGAGTTCCCAAGGTGAGTTAAGAAGGTGGTTGAACACACATCCTCCTCTATATAAGTATCCCCTTGGGCATCAAGGGGGAGGACGAAAATTTTGAAGTGGTATCAAGTTGCTGCCGCTAAGGAGCCAAGAAGGAAAAGCCAGGGAGGAGAAGAGGAATTTGTCCAAGCCTCGTCCCCTTTCTCCCATTTTCTTCTTCATTTTCCTTTATTCTCTCTATTGATTTTGCTGAGTTAGGGTGCTTAAGTGAACCCTTATTTAGGATTTTCATGGTGAGAAACTCTCTTTTCCACTCCAAATTTCAGCAAGTAAGCTATTCTGCTTCTAGCTTTGCTAAGCTCGAATCCAAGCGTGGATTCTTGCTTAGGATTGCTTGATTTAGAAAACAAGTGAAGAAGAAGATCAAGAATCAAGAGCGACCGCAAGGTAGGTAATTTTAACTCATTTGTCATATATTTTAGCTTCTCGTTGGTTCATTTTAATTTCATCAATTCGTGGGAGGGGTTTATTTTCATTTGTTTTATAGCTGGTAATGATGTCTAGCTGGGGGAAACCTACCATTAAATGTACATGTTAATGCATAATGCATGCATACATTGGTTTCTCATAAAAGATGGACCCATGTATCAAATTTTGAAAAGGGCCCCAAGGCCACGTCCCTTTCAAAACAACCAGCTTAAAACTATTTTGAACTCCCCATCATGAGAGAATCCCACAATGAGAGATTGATTTTGCTGCAATATATGTATGATGAAAAAGCCTATTAAGGATGAATGCATTCTCATGAATGTAATCCACATTTGCATAGTGAAACTAAGGATGGACTAGCTTGAGCATTCATATATCTCTTTCTATTTAAAGTTATTTTGTTTCATGCTTTTTTTTTTTATTGATCAAGGGTAGTAGAAAAAAAATGAAACAAGTTTTCAATCTTTCTACGTAAAAGAACCCGACCATGAATCATCATGATTCATGAGTCATACGGTCCTTGATAAAGTTTCATTTTGAAGAGTATGATACATATATATATATATACTGTTATATATATACACGTACAATCTCTCATTAAAAATCATTTTTCCTTTTTAAAATCAGGTTGGAACACGTTTCCAAACTGTTTTTTTTTTAAGAAAGGGGGATCATTTTGTTGATTTTCATAGTACAAGGCTATGAAATTATTTTCATTTCATTTCAAAATTTGCTTAATTTCAGCAATCTATACGTAAGATGTATGTAAGTTGTTGAAATCAGACCATAATTTATTTGAAATGTTAATTTTCAGCCACAAAGTGATTAAGTTTTGAAGAACAATAAAAAGGTTCTAGCCCTACCTAATCGGCTCTCTAAAAGCCTTTTAGAAATTTCTGATTTCATTCACCAATTTTCAGACTTACATGTGATTGATTGAGTCTCAAAAATGATGTAAGATCATACTTCAAGAACCCTAATCCTTGTATCCCTTAAAGAACAAGACGAAAAGTGTTTCAATAGTCCAAGAAATGAATGGATCATCTAGGACAAGAATCTGAAATTTGGTTTGATTTTGGAGAGAAAGAAAGACTCTTAGAACTCCATGACATGAATGTGAACATATAACACATGATTTTTGCCAACTTGGCTGTTTAATTCACATGGAGTAAAACTGAATTTCATCATTTTCCAAGAGCCAAAACACTTTTAGAATCAATACTTTAATTAAATCCTCATTTTGATCCGTTTAATGGATGATATCCTCATTAAATCCTCATTAATTTAATCCATTTAAATCAGAATAAAATCTGATTTTTTTGGACAATCTTGAGGAAAAAAGATGATATCCATGTTTCCTTTATGTTTTAAAGTTTGATTTCATCCTCATTTGCTTAATTCTTAATTGTTTTGAGTTTCTCATCCATTACTCAAGCTTAAGGACTGCATCTCTAATGCATGTGCTTAATAATATAATAAGCACTTTTAGAGAAAATCCTATATTTTAATTAAAATCAATCTTCATGCATAAAATGTATGATATGTAATTATAATGAATGGACTTTGAGAGATTATGGGAGAGAGAAGAATAAATGTTTTATATAGTTTCTCTTCTCATTTCATGCATTCACTTTCACTCAAAATCAATAGCACCACATGCACATTCTCAGGAAGTTAAGTGATTCAACTTTGAGTTGCAAAAAGTGACCAAGTCATATTACTGTACTTGACTTCCAAAGAAAACATAAACAATGCATTCATAATCTTGGAATATGTCTAGAAAACAACATGTTGGGCCTATGTCCGATCAAAAGAATGAACTGTA
Organism: Nymphaea thermarum; assembly: GCA_011799765.1. Classification (NCBI taxonomy): domain Eukaryota; kingdom Viridiplantae; phylum Streptophyta; class Magnoliopsida; order Nymphaeales; family Nymphaeaceae; genus Nymphaea; species Nymphaea thermarum. The sequence goes on along the minus strand of JAANDH010000222.1, from coordinate 147,539 downwards.
CACAAGTTTTTAAATATCTTAGACCAAATCACATGATTTGGCAAAAGAAGAATTCAAAATCAATTTTGATCATAAGAGGATCATCATTTCAACTCATGAATCAAATTGAGTTTACAACAAAGAACTCAATTTCAAATTTCTAAGAATTGTGGATTTCAAATGACACCGAAAGGAAGGTTTTTAAATCAATTTAAAGACCCTCCAATCTTCAAATCAAAGGAATCCATTTTCAAAACAAGTTAAAATCACTTATAAACTTTGGGTTTTGAATCCAGCAAATCACTTTGGTTTTTGAATCTAAACCCCAATGCATAAGCATATAGGACTTGCATTAATAACTCGTACATGATCCAAATAATCCTTAGTCCTTGTCTAATTACCCCTCTCAAAGGCGGCAGGAACGGTTGGACCTCGTACGGACGGGCGGATCCCCGTTCTCTTAAAAATTTTCTTCAAAACCCTAATTTTAAAAGGATTTTGCTGATTCACATTTCGATCCCCTTTGAGAAAGGGGTGGAGTGCGAACAAGATCATTCATTGTTCATAAATCTGAAGAGGTATGGTTGTTATGGTGATATATGTGGATGACATTATTTTAATTGGTGATAATGAACAAGAAATACAAGACATAAAGAAGTATCTTCAACAACATTTTGTTACTAAAGACTTTGGCTCTCTAGATTACTTCTTAGGGATAAAAGTAGCAAGAAGTAAAGAAGGTTTAGTTATTTCTCGAAGAAAATATGTTATTGATTTGATACAAGAGATAGGTATGATTGGAACTAAACCAACATCTATTCTTATGAATTCTCGTATTCACTTATGTGATGATAAATCTCAATCTGTTGATAGCAAATCATATCGGTCACTAATTAGAAAGCTACTATATGTAACTATTACTAGACCTGATATATCATTTGCTGTGGAAAAATTAAGTCAGTTTATGGATAAACCAAGAAAGCTCATTGGGATGCTGCTATGCTATTTTTGAAATTTCTAAAAGGTTCTTCTGGAAAGGGTCTATTATTTAGAAAAAGTTCTTCACTCCAAACATAGGCTTATTCTGTTGTAGATTATGCAGACTCTATTGATGACTGAAAGTCCACTACGAGATTCTGTATCTTTGTTGGGGGTAACTTAGTCTCTTGGAGAAGTAAAAAGCAAGTTGTTGTAGCTCGGTCTAGTGCAGAGTCAGAATGCTGAGTCATGGCCAAAACTGCCACTAAAATCACCTCGGTGAGAGCCATGCTAGAAGGTCTTGGAATTTAGATAGAATTGCCTATAAAAATGCAATGTCATAATAAAGCGGCTACTTATATAGCCAATAATCCGGTCTTCCATGAATGGACCAAGCATATCAAAGTTGATTGTCATTATATTAGGGACTTGGTTCAAGCATGAATTATTTCTATTGAATATGTTGCTTCAGAAGATCAAACTGCAGATATATTTACCAAAGCTCTCCCTATAACTGATTTCATGAAATGTTGTAACAAACTGAACATGATAGACATCTATGCTCTAGCTTGAGGGGGAGTGTTGAGAAAATGTACTGGTTTGAGGTTTTCTGTATTTTATAACTTTATTATTAGGCTGCTCTTTGAATTTTAATTTTTATTGGACTCTTTATGTAAGGGGTTGGACATAACCATAATCATTATTTTATTCTAAAGAAAGGGGAGCAGCCAACAAGGTTGAGACTGCTTCTTACTTTCTTTCTTCCTCACGTTCTCTTCTTCTTCCCTACCTCTCTACGTAACAAAGGTTACAATCATAAATTTGGAATAGACTACTCACAAACCTTTGCACCAGTGGCACATATGACTACCATCATAACTCTTCTACTAGTTGCATCAACAACACATTGGAATTTATGGCAACTAGATGTAAAAAATGCATTCTTCAATGGAGATGTAAAAAAAGAATATTATATGTAGCTTCCGCCAAGTGTTGAAGATTCAGAAGGCATAAAATGCAAATTAAAGAGGGCTCTTCATGGGCTAAAACTGGCCCCACAAGCATGATTTAAAAAGTTTAGCAAAGCTGCAAAAGAAATTGGGTTCAAACGAAGCCCTCATGACCCTACATTGTTTGTATCTTTTGCAAACAAAGGTAAATGTATTGCTTTTGTATGTTGATGATATGATTATCAATGAAGATGATCAAAAAATTATTGATGAGACAAAGAAAAGACTTGTACAAACATTTGAAATGAATGATCTTGTTTTCTGAAAGTATTTCTTGGGTTTAAAAGTTGTTTACTCAGGAAGGGTAAAGGGTACTGTTTTTGTCTTAACACAAATATGCATGATCTTGTGGCCAATGCTAGACTACATGATGACAATAAAAGAGTAGAATCTCGCGTGGAAGCAGATGTCAAGCTAAGATCTCTCAAAGGCAAGAAATTAGAACATCCTACAATTTTCAGAAAACTTGTTGGAAGCTTGATTTATTGAACCATTCCTAGACTTGATATAACACATGTCCTCTATTTAATAAATCAATTTATGAGTGCTCATACTAAGAATGATAAGGTATGCAGGAAGTACATTGGACTATGAAATGCTCTTTTCTTCTTCAAAGTCTAAAAAATTTGCAGCCTTTTGTGATGTTGATTTTGGTGGATCGATAAGTGAAAGGCTATCTTCAGCAGGATTTTGCATCTTCTTTGGTAGGTATATGATTTTTTGAAAGAACAAGAGACAACAAAGAATAGCTTTATCTTTCACTGAGGCTGAATATAGGGTTATGGCCCAAACTACAATTGAGATAATATGGATAAGATGGCAGATACATGATATTGAAATTCTTATGGTTGATCAGATTAAACTGATTTGTGAAAAAATGAGTGCAATTTATATTGCAAAAATCTAGAACTTCATGAAAAAACTTAGCACATTGAGATTGATTGCCACTTTACAAGGAGAACTTATGAAGAAGGATTGATTTCTCTTGAGCATACAACAATTGAAGACCAAGTTGTTGACATGTTTACATAGAGTTTTCCGCCATTGAAGTTTAGAAAATTTGTTAGCAAATTTGGCATTATGTCACTCAATCATGCCAAGTTTGAGGGGGACTCTTAAAATTCTTGAGTCAAACTACTTCTTGTTGGTCAATGTCTATGCTTGTCTATTTTATTGTAACATATTTTAACCTATTTTATTGTTTTACCCCTTATAGGTGAGGGCAATTAGGTACTTTATCTCTTTTTCAGTATCATAAGTTAAGGTCTTAACCCTTAGAAACTGTATGGTTCTTATTTTGACAGTGTTCAGTTAGCTATGCTACTGTTATAGAGCAACTTGAAAACTAATGAAGATTTCACCTTAAGCGATGCATTTTTGGTTCAATCTTGGTTTGGGTTTGATATTCCATTAAATATTAATAACAAATTTGGATGGACATAGATTTATCAATAAAACCATGTAGGTCATAAAAGAATAAGGGTGGGGTAAATTGTTATTCCACAAAAGAATATTTTTTGATGTCAACTTCACTGAGAAAGAAATGAAAGGCAGTACTTACAACATCAGAGCTATTAAGTTTTGGTGTAGAACTTTCACTGCTGGCCTTGACAACATAATCAAAAGACACAACAAAGATCACCAAGTACGGTTCACATGCTCCTAATCTTTTGATACCATAAAAGAACATGTTGCATAGAAATAAAAGAGAGATGATGCACAAAAACGAAAAAAATTTAATGTGGTTTAGATGGAAAGCCTTCTGCATCGATGGTTTCCTCACCACTCAACAACCTTCATTTGGTGACATTTCCATCAAAAGGATGGAGAGTTACAATTGCTCGATTGAAGGTGTCTTTTCCTTTATTTTAAGATTTGATTTTCCAAGACCATTCAGAAAATTTCTTCTTCGGTTACTTCAAGTTCTGGCTGAATTGTCATTAATACAGATTATTCTAAGTTTTGGCTTGTTGTCATTGGTCTAGATTTGATCTCCTCTAGTTGTGTATAACTTTCACTTCTAGAGTATTCCAATTTGAATCATGCTGCACTGTCTTCATAGTTATTATGTCTGCATATTTCCTGATCTGGATCTGATATTCTAAGAAAACCACCCACTGTTTTCAAAAAGGTGGGCCAAGCGCCTTTTTTAAATTGTTTCAATTTAGAAAATAATTTAAATGGAGATGTCGACAAAAATCTAAAACCATTAATTTGAAATCTATTGATTTTGGTAGGTTCCCATAATGGTTAAAAGCCCACTAGTTTTGAACTCTCCCCCTACTACAAATACCTCTCAAGCCGTGGGGGAGAGGCATCCAAGAGGATCTCGTTCTCTCCTCTCTCTATCTCTTTGCTTTCATTCTCCCCATTTATCTCCTTTCCTTTCTCTCTTTTTTTGCTTTACTTCCTTTCATCTTTTGCCATTCCGTATATTTATATTTCTTCTCTCCTTCCTTTCACTCCTAGGGAGTACGCCACCTCCTCTATGTAAGTTTTCTTCTTTGTGGTTTTTTTTTCTTCGAAGTGAAGCGTTTGCTTCACCAGTATAAGCAATTTGGAATATAACCCCACAAGACTTGTTTTTGGGCCAAGTGTAATGTAACACCACTTATGCCCATTAAGTCATAATTTGGTTCTTAGAGAAGAAAGCTCAATCCATTTGGATTATAACCCATGCGACTGCAAGGCTGACTCAATCTGGACCAGACCTAGTCCATTTGGATTGTAGCCCTGTCTAGGTTTGACTCTAAATACCATGCCTTATGGTCCTAGGTTGACTGAGTACAGCTTCTTTGGATTATAACTTATGAACCAATGATGTTGATCCAGTTTGATCTTAGTCAAACCCCCAAGTCTTAGTTTAGTAGGCTTGACCAGGTCCAATTCTCTTAAAATCACAACACATAAAACCGAAAACTGATCTTAAAGCAGCAACCTGAGATTGTTCCTAACATGATCATGCTCAGTTCTTTGGATTTAAATCCATTGCTCTGATACCAAACTCTAATGACCCTAATTTTTAAAAAATTAATGGTATCAATTTAAATTTTAATTAAAGCACGTGGAAATCACTTTTCAAACAACCAATTTCTACCATTAAGTGTTGTTACCAACTCTAAATCGCCATGCTAAACCACAATTTAAATCAAACCGTCAAGCCAATTGTTCATAACAAGTAGAAAATACAAAAGTCACTTAAACGACATGGATTCATTAGGCAGCATCAAATTATCGCACAATGCATTAGCTTTGTCACATACCTTTTCTTCATGATCACCTGAACGGGTAAATAGCATTAGAACATGGGGAAGTTGTGAGTACAATGTCTACCCTTGGTTTATTCCTCCATGTTGTAGACTAACATCATACTTGCATTATATTTACAACATATATATGGAACCAATAGATGGAGGTACATCCACAATTGGAGATAGATGTTAATAGATGCCACACATAAAACAAAATGTACACAACATAAATACATTTGCATATACTAAGAGTATCATGTGAATCATGCTCCCAAAAACACAGAGGCACAATATTGATCACATTCAAATCATGTACACAGGTTGCCTCATGCTTTGGGTACCATCCAGAATGGAAAACTAAAGAGAGACAACATACAGGAGGAAACCATCTGCATTATAGAATGATTTGTATACGATCCATGCATGAAATAAACAAAAGACAAAACATCATACCTTTATAGAGGCATGAACCCTCAATGTACAGAAACAATAAGAATAAAAGAAGCTGGTGGAGAAAAACACTGTCCCTTCTCCATTATAAATGGTTTTTCTTTTGTATAAATGTCTAAAGACAGTTATTTAAAAATAAAAAACATTTTAAGGACTGGTGTGTACTGCTGCACCTGTATTCATCGTCAACGCACGGTTCCTTCCTCCGATCGCTGATCGGACGATTATCATCCGGCCGGCACACAGCGATACCCTCCTCTCGTTCAGATTACGGCGCATAGGCGCCTACGCACCGCCTCATTTCCCTTCCGAGTCCAGATCCTCCAATCCGACTGCTGCCCTTGGCGGGAAACACAAGGCACACATACGCAGTTACACGCAGACAGTCCCTCTCTTTCTCTCTCCCTCTTTCTCCCCACGAAGAAGCAGAACGGCCGCCGAGGAGCAGTGAAACGGGGAGGATGAAGGAGGCAGAAGGTCAGGGCACCGGCCTACCCACTTCGCTTTCTTTTTCATTCGGACATCGTAATCTTCAAGATACATACTGTCCGTTCGGTCCCCCTTATTAAACAGATACATTGTCTGTTCGGCCTCTTTGCTTTGGCTTTTTTGAAAGGCAGGTCTCTTTTGAAGGTTAAGAGCACATCTTGGTCATGGCTGCCAACTACCCTTCTCTTGTACCACAATTTGTAGAGTTCTATCGTCTTGCTGTTGGCGCGGACGAAATAGAAACCAGCATTCAGGTCATTGGAGTTATCATACAGTCTGCCAATGAACCCCTCGCAGCTTAACTGCAGGTGGGGAGTTGGCAGCCATGACCAAGATGTGCTCCAAATGCTTCAAAAGAGACCTGCCTCTCAAAAAAGCAGTAGAGAAAGAAAGCAAAGGGGCCGAACAGACAATGTATCTGTTTAATAAGGGGGACCGAACAGACAGTATGTATCCTGAAGATTACGATGTCCGAATGAAAAAGAAAGCGAAGTGGGTAGGCCGGCGCCCTGGCCTTCTGTCTCCTTCATCCTCCCCGTTTAAGTGCTCCTCGTCCGCCGTTTTGCTTCTTCATGGGGAGAAAGAGAGGGAGTGTCTGTGTGTAACTGCGTATGTGTGCCTTGTGTTTCCCGCCGAGGTTAGCAGTTGGATTGGAGGATCTGGACTCGGAAGGGAAATGAGGCGGTGCGTAGGCGCCTAAGTGCCGGAATCTGAACGAGAGGAGGGTATCGCTGTGAGCCGGCCGGATGATAATCGTCCGATCAGCGATCGGAGAAAGGAACTGTGCGTTGACGATGAGTCCAGGTGCAGCAGTAGTACACACCAGTCTCCTAATTTTTTTTTTTTTAAATAACCATCTTTAGACATTTATGCTTTTATATATATATATATATATATATATATATATATATATATATATATATATATATATATATATATATATATATATATATATATATAAACGAGTACCCCTCCAGCCATTTTTTTTTTGCTCCGCCATTCGCTTTATTTGCGTTGTCTTTTTAATGCAGTTTATGGAGTATATCTTCCCCTAATATGTAAATAAGGAAATTTAGTGAGTAATGGTTCATATCAGCTCACATGTAGCTCTACTATTGGAGTGTGTCACTGCATTTTGCTTGGACCCCTTCGATATCTGGTCTGCGTGATCTTCAAATCCAAGCATGGATCAGCTTAAGTAATTCAAAATCTTGACTTCAACTATATCCATGTAAAGTTGAACTTCACAATCCACATATAGAATTAACGGATCCTTCAACATTTTATCTAAGCTAATCCATTTTGGACATGAATCATATTGATGTCCAAGGTTTCTGTCCGAATCAAGCCCACTTCCGAGCCAAATCAAGTTTCAAACCCAAGTAAATGCATCTTTCCGGTATCCACATGATAAAACTAGTTTATTAAATGGATTCATTTTGTAACCAAAACAATTTTAAGTTCATGACCTGAACACTGTTTTCTTCTTTAAAAGAAAAAACATCATTCTTGAAACTTGCATGAATGTAAAAATTTGAACTTGCAGAACTGAACAAACTTCCGGTTCTTGTTTTAACCTACCAAAAAAAAAGGAAGGAAAAAGATGAAAAAACGGAAAAAAGAAAATTCTATGATGCTGTAACTTCTTTTTGCCTTAGAGGTATATCCGAATGAGTGAGTTACACGCCACCGTCCAAAAAAGAACCCGCTGTCGCTCCCTTCCCTGCATGGAAGGTACATTATCATTATCTCTTCTTCAGGACACTATTCTAATAAGGTATTTGTATATCCACCTAATGCAACAGATTAAAGTGTCCACGATAGCTGTTACATAGATGGTGATATGTGCATCTATATTCATGTTCCTCTTTCAATTTGGGTTGCACTTAAATAAGTGGCTGCCACCAAAGGAAAACAAACAAGCAATTAATGGATGATAGAGTCGAGCGTTCTAAAGGCTGTTCCTTTTTTATTTTTACCATTTAAGAAGAGAGCCGAAACTACCACTCAATCTCTCATCCTCTTAGGATACACAACTTTTTAGTGTCTCAAAGTGTCACCCTAGTATACCTCAACTAGTGCATCAGTGGCGGCTTTTTTTGTAACACGGAAAAGTTAACGTCCTAATAATTTCAAACAAGAACTGGTCAGTTACCAATTTTTTCCGTCCCAACCATTGTGCCAACCGCCTCGAAGATGTGATATAAGCCTTTTTTTTCATAGTTGGCTTTTAATGACAGGAGTTGTTATTATGCATCGTTGTCAATTTTTGTTAGCGGGGCTTCAAAAACCAAGTTTTCACAAAACTTGGTTTAGTGAAGACCAATTCTTTTAAGGAGATTTTAGAAAATAGGTTTTACATTTGGGTTGCACTACCAAAACTTTTGTAAACAACAGATTTGTGGAAACTGGGTATTCATCCAACCCACTTCTCAGCTCTTCCAAGCACATCTAAAACCTTCTTTCAAAGTAGGTTATCCTCTGTTAAGAGTTACAACCTCAAACGGCAAGCAAATTCGGGCTACATGGTCGGGGAGCTAAGAGCCATGAGAAAGATTTCATGCTCCTTTTTCATGTGAAATAAAAGTTTCCATTCTTTGCTTTTTGAATTTCTTTTTTTCTTATATAACTTAATGTCACCACTTAACGAGTTTGAGTCACTTTAAGGTATTCAAGTAAAAGCACTTAATTAGCACTAGCACATTCTGAAGTGACTTTGTGTCATCTCAAACGTCCTTTTTAGTTGGTTTAATTATATAGGCTGGGTCAACATGGAGGACTCACAAGTTAGCTCATTGAATTTGGCAACTCAGCTAGATTCTTTACAACACGTGTGTCGACGAACTGGCGATATGTTGTGAATCCAGCTTCGACTCTCCTGATTGTAGTGGTGGAGATACATGAGGGCTGGTGTGGGCGCCATCAAAATTCTCTGGGAAAATGAAAAAAATGACATTGTGATGACTTAAAACTTTCATGGAACATCCACATCAGACCTACCCTGGTGACTTTAGTGCTCTTTAGCCAAGATATCCTAGCTCTACCACTGCCTGATTCTGATTGTGTTCTTTCTTTATGCTCTTTACTATTTGTCTCCTCTATTTTTTCTTCTCTAGGTTGCATGTGATAGTCTCAAACCTCGAATTCGAGGCTGAATTAAAAGATGTGTTTTGGGTGATTCTCAGCTTAAACAAATTGAGGATCTCATTAACATAGATTGTCAATTCAAAGTACATGTTAAAACCATGAGTTTAAGTTGGAGGCAAGGGGGGTTCCGACCTTAAATTCTTGGTCTTATATCTGCAATGAAACAAACACAATCTTAATTATCCTAACCACATGTTTACTATTCTTTACATTGTTGCCTTCTAACTGCTGCATTTGTACAACTCCCTCCATTGTTGCCTTGCATTTGCTTTTTCTTCTTCTTTGTTTGCACTTCATGCATCACTCATTTAGACAATTCTCAAGGTCTCACTAGCCAGGGGGCAGGCAGGGGCCTTGCGCCCCCTCTCCCCCCACCCCACCTCCTCCTCAATTTTTGTTTTAAAAAAAATTACTTGAAATTTTTAAAAAAATTTACACAGGATTTCCAAATTTTCATTTAGCTCTATACAAAAATTTAAAAATTTTATATTTCGGCCTCTATTAAAATTTTCAAACTATTGTTTGCCCCCCCAATGAATAATTGATGCTCCAACGGTCACTGGCATGTTGCACTTCGCATATCATGTCTCCATTTTATTTCGTGAATTAGTTGAACATCCATTGATTAAGTATTTGTAGTGTCTTTGTAAAAAAAAAAAAACATTTATGTGACTGGCGGTTCTAACAATCAAGTGCTTCTACGGATTAATTTGCTTTTTCTGCAGTTCTTTTATGTAATTGCAACTTCTCTGTCCAATTTGGCCCCTGCCTGGTGATGCTGCAACATACACCATTTTTTTTGCATAATACTTTTGCGCCGACTCACCATAATACAAATTGGAATTGGTTCCTTTCCCAACAAGAATAGATTAAGGGGGAATTTGATGGCCTTAAATTTTGATCCTAGACTTAAAATTTTAGTAACAAAATTCCACATCAAATTGGAATTGGAAGGAAAAATTCCAGTTTTAGTTTCCCTTTACGTTTGATGGTTTGGAACTTTAATTCAAGAATTGAAATTGATGTGTTTGATAAAGCAGGAATTAAAATTCTAGAATTGATGAGTTAAGACCATCATGACATATGCTTTAAAAAGACATGAAAATTTATAAAATTTTGGAGTGATGATTTGACCCCCGAGGCTTGACTCACAATTTCAGAAATTCAATTCATAATTCCAGACTCAAAATGCTTTATTTAATAAGGCAATTCCTATTTCATCAAAAATAAAAATTTTGATTCTAGAACTCCATAATTCTGTCTTTCATCAAATTCCCCCCTAAAAGTGTCAACCTTTGAGAGTCTATGAATGTCAATATAATGTTGCGTCATACAATTTCATTCCAAATAGGAAATAAATTGAAAGGAAAGAGGTAGGGATGTCAAGATTGAATTAGAATCAGATATACCCTTAATTGTATGTCATTTTTCGAATAATTCACATATTCGAATTTTGAACCGAATTTGACCTATTTTCAAAATGTAAGAGACTTAGATATGTGATATTTGTTTAAAAATAAATGTGATTCAAATCTGAACAAATATTTATATATATCTGAATGCGATAAGATTTCTTAATTAGATATTATTTTTTTTTTATATCCCATGTTTTTGAAATGGATATCCAATCCAAATCGGATATATTAACATTTCTATCCCTAGAAAGAGGTATAAAAGGCGCCCTGCCAATGAAATTGTGTTTCTTAAGTTTCCGAATGAGAAAAATGTTTGATGACATGCAGACTACGACTACGCTCCACGACTACAAGCATGTGCATGTGCAGCTGGTGACAAAAGAAAAAGTTGTGATGATTCAAAAGGTGATGACCATTCTGGTGGAAGTGTGGATCAGGAAAGAAAAGGTTGTGGTGGATGGCTGAGTGATGAAGATTGATTGCTTACCTTATATTTTAATCCTAATAGCTAAACTATGGGAAAGAGTTCTTTCCATCAGGTGCAATCGCTGGACTTCATAAGAGTGGAGATGAGCACAAGCAATTTGGATTAAAATCAAAGGAGCATTTTTTGTTCCCTTGTGTCGTGTCTGTATAGTCATCCTTTGCTTTTGTTGTATTTGTTTTGCTTATGTTGAGTGTTGGTGTAAGCTTGAATGTTCACCTGTGTCAGAGCACCCTCCTGAAATGACCCCAAGTGTACGATTGGGATTCATTGATTTGGATGGTTCGGTCATCCTTTGTAAGTAAAGTGAAAAAGCTTACTTGCTTTCCATCGTGATGTACTCAACTATTTAAGTGAATATATTGTAATCTTTCTTTCCACACTCTTTGTGCATTTTGTGTCTTGTGTTTTCGAAAAGGCGTTCAAGTGATCTGCGCCCACTTGAACGAGGCAAAGGTTTGTGGCTTACTGGCGAGAGTTTGTCGTGTCGTACGGTCCGAAGAAGTCGGCATGTGAGAGCTGGTATCAGACCCCAGACTCTGCTCAATCTGGGGAAGCGATTGGCGAGTCGGTGTAGAGCTTCACACCAGCTTGCTGCTGTTGAGGAAAACACAATGGCATCACAATGCAATCTGCGAGGTGCCAAAGGCAAGGAGCCGGCCTATCTAGAAGGGACAAGCCAGCCCATGACCAGGGAAACCTGGAGGAGACGTTGAATCGGTTGGTCGCAGATGTGGCCACCCATGAGGAAGCCCTTGGCTTTGCTGTCGAGACCTTTGAGGGATTCAAGGTGGAGATGAAATTGATGCGGGAATAGATGGCCGAGTCAGTGGCCATGAACCGATCACTCTTTGACTTGGTGAAGACCTTACAGGACGAAGTCGGTGGACTTCGGGCTTCAAACCAGAGATTGCTATGTACTAACTCGGCTAGTAGTAGTCAAGAGAGGACTAGCAGGGTCGACGTTCAACGTGCGGTGAAGTACAGTGGTAGCCGAATGTCAGGGCGATTGACAACTTTTTGTTCCAAGTAGACTACTACCTCGACTTGCAGAACGTAGTAGAAGAGAACTTGAAGATTAAGATCGTAGCAATGTTGTTAGAGAGAGATGTTGTGGTTTGGTGGAGACGAAAAATGTTGGACATTGAGAATGAGAACTGCACCATCCGGACCTTCGACGACTTTTGTAAGCAGTTGAAGGATACTTTATGCCCGTGGATGCTGAAAGGCATGCTTATCGGTTGGTTGCGAACCTGAAACATACTGGTTGCGAACCTGAAACATACATCAGGGCCTACCAAAAGGTCATGTTGGACGTGCCTATGATGTCAGAAAAAGATAAACTTCATTGGTTCATCATAGGACCCCAATCTTCGGCCCAAGGCGAGGTAGAGAGATCGAATCCAGAGACTTTGGAAGAAACATATGTGGCAACTGAGCGCTTGGCCGACACCCAACGCAAAAGCTATACTGATACCTTTAAGTCTATGAAGAAATCTGAGCACGGCGGTACGAGGGAGGATCGACGAGACAACCGAAATGAATCATCGTCCCAGAAGCCAACCGAGAGAAAACTCTTCTTTCGGAAGGACTACATTGGGCCACCAAGAGAAGTGACTTGATGGGTCTGTGGAGGAAAGCATCAGGCGCGCGTCTGTCCGAAACGGGTGAGACCTACCGAGCAGGTCAATGCTGTGAGGGCCACCAAAGGTGAGACCGACGATGGGCAAACATGGATGAGTGCCGCCCAGACGATCAATGTTGTACAAAGTCGTGCAACGTCTAGCAATATGGTGAACAAGGAGCTGATGTACTTAGACGTCACTCTGAATGGAATGTCTACTGTTGCGATGGTGGAATCCGGAGCTACGCATAACTTCGTCTCGAAAGAGGAGGCAGAGCAGTGGGATTGAAGCTTGTGCCGCAGCAGAGCACTCTTAAAATAGTGAACTCTGAAGCCAGGCCCATCCTGGAAGAAGCAAAGGGTGTAACAGTTCAGATTGAAAGCCAGACGGAGTCACCAACTTCTTCGTAGTACCCCTGGACGACTTTAAGGTGATTCTTGCGATTGAGTTTCTTAAAGGCCAGAATGCAATGATGTTGTCGAAGTTCAATACATTGACCTTGATGGGCGCGGATCAGTCCCATACAGTGCATTGTCACTCCATCAGAAGCAAGCCCAACCGACGTTGTCTGCAACGCAACTAAAGAAGGGTGTGTGGAAAACAAAAATTCATCGTGGCTGTACATCTACAAGAAGATGACCCTCAGCTGAGAGTCATTCTCCCAGGGCTAGCCCTTGTCCTGAAGCACTTCGAGGAGTGATGCCTCCCGAGCTGCCAAATGCCTACCTCCCAGGCGTGAAGTTGACCATGAGATCGACTTGGTTCCCAGAGCCAAGCCACCAGTTATGGTTCCCTACAGAATAGGACTGACCGAACTGAAGGAGCTGCGAAAGCATCTTGGTGACATGCTTGAGTCAGGGATCATTTGTCCCTCTAAGGCACCATTCGGAGCCCCTGTATTGTCCCAAACGGAACATGATGGCTCCAAGAGACTTTGTGTGGATTTCCGTGCTTTGAATAAGGTGACGGTGAAGAACAAGTATTCACTGCCTTTGATCGCAGACTTGTTCAACCAGTTGGGCAAGGCGAGGATCTTTTCGAAGCTAGACCTTGGCTCTGGTTACTAGCAGGTCAGAATCGTAGAAGGTGATGAACCGAAAACAACTTGTGTCACCCGCTATGGAGAGTATGAGTTCTTAGTGATGCCATTCGGGTTGACGAATGCCCTCGTAACTTTCTCGACTCTCTTGAACAAGATATTCTACCCCTACCTTGACAAGTTTGTAGTAGTCTAGCTTGATAACAATGTGGTCTTTAGCAGTGACCTAGAGGAGCACATCGGTCACTTGGGAACAGTGTTCCAGGTACTCAAAGAAAATGATCTCTATGTGAAGAAGGAGAAGCGTCTCTTTGGCCAATGAGAGATCAGTTTTCTCGGCCATATTGTGGGGAATGGTGAGCTGCAAATGAACCCAAAGAAAGTGAAAGCTGTCCAAGATTGAAAGTCGCCTTCAAATGTGCCTGAATTGTGGTCCTTTCTTAGGTTGGCCAATTACTATCAGCGGTTCATCACAGGGTACTCATTGATAGTGGCGCCCCTCACTGACTTGCTCAAAAAGAATAGATTCTGGATTTGAACTTAATCTGCCCAAGATGCCTCTGAAGGCCTAAAGTGTCCCCTTGTACAAGAGCCCGTTCTCAGATTGCCAGATCATTCAAAGCCCTTTGAAGTACACATAGACGCCTCAGATTTTGCCATTGGTGGGGTACTAATGCAAGACGACCATCTGATTGCCTATGAAAATCGAAAGCTAAAGGACCCTGAGAAGCGGTGCATGAACGGGAGATGACTGCCATTATGCATTGCTTGCGCATATGGAGGCACTACCTACTGGGGGTAGAGTTCGTCGTCAAAACAGATAATATGGCCACAAGTTACTTCAAGACCCTCAAAAAGTTAACTTTGAAGTAGGCTCGTTGGCAGGAATTCTTGGCGGAGTTCGATTTCACTTTGGAGTACAAAGTTGGTAGGACGAACATAGTAGTGGATGCATTGAGTCGGAAGGTAGAACTTGCAGCCTCTCGAGCGGGGACCTCCGAACTCCAATTGGAGGGTGCGCTCATTGAGCGGGTTTGTGAAGGGATGCAGCAGGACTCAGCGGCCCAACACTTGGTTGCCTTGGTTGAAGCGGGAAAGACTCGAAGATTCTAGCTACGAAATGGATTGCTCATCACCAAGGAAGGACGTGTTTTCGTGCCGAAGTGGGGCAATCTCTGACGGGAGCTAACAAGGGAGTGCGATGATACGCTTTGGGCTGGCCATCCAGGCCAGGAGTGGACTCTGGCCCTTCTCGAATGTGGGTATTACTAGCCCCAGATGCAAGATGACGTGGAGGCATATGTAAAGACTTGCCACATCTGCCAGTAGGACAAGGGTAGTAATCAGAAGCCTGCCGGCTTGCTTGAACCTCTTCCCATTCCGTAGCGTCCTTGGGAAAGCATCTCCATGGACTTCATTGTTAGTCTACCCAGAGTTGATGGCTACAGCTCTATCTTCATTGTTGTGGACAGGTTTTCTAAGTATGCCACGTTCATCCCAACTACGAAGGAGAGTCCAGCGAAGATGTTTGTGAAGAACATTGTGAAGTACTGGGGCGTGCCGAAGAGTATTGTGAGTGATCGCGATGCTCGCTTCACGGACAAGTTTTGGTGTGAAGTGTTTCAATTGCTTGGCTCAGACTTGATGTTTTCTACAAGCTTCCACCTGCAGACTAATGGCCAGACTGAATGCATCAATGCCTTGTTGGAACAATACCTACGACACTTTGTCAGCACCAACCAGAAACACTGGGTAAAGCTGTTCGATGTGGCCCAATTTTGTTACAACCTGCAAAAGAGCGAGTCTTCAGGCCACAACCCTTTCGAGGTAGCCACGGGACAACAACCGTTGCTGCTTCACACTATTGCTGCCCAAGAGAAGGGAAGACCTCGCTTCGGTTACCAATTCATCAAGAACTGGCAAGAACAAACAGAGATAGCGAAGGCGTCCTTGCACAACGCTGCCAAGAAAATGAAGAAATGGGCTGACATGAATCGGAGACCTGCCAAGTTTCGAGTGGGAAACCAAGTTATTGTCAAGCTTTATCCAGACCGCTAGGGTATCTTCCGTGGACGACACCGAACACTGATCCGAAAGTATGAAGGGTCGTTTACTGTGGTCAAGAGGATTGAGAAGCAGACATACAAGTTAGACCTGCCACCAAACTTCAAGGTGTATTCAGTGTTTCACGTCTACAACCTTAAGCCCTTCTATGCCGATGTTGAAGACCCAGAGAGAAGCCAACCCCGGCGAGAACCAATCTTGCAACGAGCTCCTTCGACCCGATGTGCCACTGATCGACTGTTAGACCAGATCTTTCGACACAAAGTCAATTACCTTAGTGAACCGAAGCGATACTTGGTCAAGTGGGTAGACGAAGACCAGCCAACATGGAAGTATGCCTTTCGTTTGAAGCAAAGTCATTCGGAAGAAGTCAGGGTCTACCACGAAGCTGCTTGCGCCGAGGACGACGCTTGATTTCAAGGAGGGACCCTGTTCTCTTGTGTCGTGTCTGGATAGTCTTCCTTTGCTATTGTTGTATTTGTTTTACTTATGTTTAATCTTGGTGTAAGCTTGAATGTTCACCTGTGTCGGAGCACCTTCCCAAAACAGCCCCAAGTGTAAGATTTGGATTCCTTATTTTGGATGGTCGGCATGAGAATTCTGTAAGCGGCTTCGGCGATCATTTGTCAGTAAAGTGTAAAAATTTGCTTGCTTTCCCTCGTGATGTACTCAACTGTTTAAGTAAATATATTGCAAGTTTTCTTTCCACACTCTTTGTGCATTTTGTGTCTTGTGTTTTCGAAAAGGAGTTCAAGTGATCTGCGCCCACTTGAACAACGAGAAGGCTTGAGCCTTACTGGCGAGAGTTTGTCACGCCGCATGGTCCAAAGAAGTTGGCCCATGACAGTGTTAGTATTACATGTGAAGTTGGGCCAAGAGCAGAGCATCAAGATCGGCCTCTTGTATTTTTAGATTTTATTTATTGTTTTGTTTGGATCGCGATATAAAGGTGTTGAGATTTATTTGTAATCAATATCAGTTATAAGGAAACCCTAATAATTATTTCGGTCTCATTTGCCTTTCGCAATCAGTTATGTTCTGTTCTGCATCATTTCCGATTCTTTCTAGTTTAAGTTTAGGTGTTATTGTGCGTTAAAAGAGAAGTCCTCACTGCATCGACAACTCACAATCTGAAGAAGACGATCTGAAGAATAGTTCTGAGGGCCATTTGTGAAAGATTGGAGGTCGGATTGCTTCATTCAAAGATTCAATTGTTTGCGATGCAAGAATGAATGGGAACAAACTTGTCCCAAATGCAAGAAAGCATGAACATTTGTGCGAGTAAAGCTGTAGTTGTCGGCCAACTCGGCAGGAATGGCTGCAACGTGCGAGGAACGTGATCGAAAACTATAGAAGATGCACATTGAGCACGAGAAATGGTTCTGGATTTTGGAAATTTTCTGTGATAAGAGGACGATTGAAGATTGTGAAGATGCTAGGGTTAGGGAAACCAAACTTCTGGTTCTTCCAATATTCACATCCAAGAAAACGAGGTCCTGAGGGGCCCCCAAATTCGGTCGTTGAATGTGAGATTCCAAGGTGATCAATCGGAAGAGATCAGTCATAGTCGCCATCCAGGGAGAGCAGCCAACGCACCACTTGCCTCAATCGGAATTTCATCGACCTCAGCCACTTACAGGTGAAACAAACAAATCCTTTTCAGCGAACGGCATTGCCAATTCACCATTGACTGAGGACTCCACCGGTGGTTGCCAGCAGAGAGACGTGAGCCTATTAGCGATTCCCAACACCCGCCCCTCAAGCCAGCCCCACACCTTGACCCATTTTTTTGGCCAAAATCTTGTTCCCATTTAGATAACATCTTTGGACATTTATCCTTATACATTATATATATATATATATATATATATATATAGATAGATAAACGAGAACTGCTCCCGTCATTTTTTTGGCTCCGCCATTCGCTTTATTTGCATTGTCTTTTTAACGCAGTTTATGGAGTGTATCTTCCCCTAATATGTAAATAAGGCAATTTAGTGTGTAATGGTCCATATCAGCCCACATGTAGCCCACTTCTCAGCCAAATCAAGTTTCAAACCCAAGTAAATGCATCTTTCCAGTATCCACATGATAAAACTAGTTTATTAAATGGATTCATTTTGAAACCAAAACAATGTTAAGTTCATAACCTGAAATTACCTTCAAATCCCATCCAATTTTCACATCTCATTGATTTAATCGAATCTAACTTAAAATTCAAATTCAAACCCATATCTATAAAATTGGATCCAATATGTGGAATTCAAACTTTAAGTCATTGCCAAGCTCAATGATATCCATTTTGGAATAAAAAACATCCCAAACTTTCACAATAACTGAAATCGAACACTACTTTTAAATCTGGATTTGGATCCAAAATCTTCATAGAGCTTTTCATGACTTATTTTCTTTGAATCCATGCAATGACCTTATTTTCTAAGGCAATTTCTTTTTCAAAATTAGAAATCTTTTTAAATTCAAATCAAAACACATCAAAATGACTTGTACAATAGCCCTGCTTTTAAAACCATTAGGCTTAGAGTCTTTGTCACGAACTCCAAACCGCCATAACTTAATTAGTGATACATATTATTTGGATCAAACTATGTAAATAAATGGTTTACAATAAGTGAAAACCACAGGGCTATATGGCGTTCAAAGTTCGCAATTCACAAAATTGAAATCACAACATGAACCAATTGGTTGAATAATCACGACAGTAGAAGAACATCGTCACAATTTCTTCCATTAACGATCACATGGGAAGGTGAAATTGGGGAGAGAACTTGGCGAAAATCTCAATGTGATGTTACCTTTATATTATTTCAGTTTCTATCTACCAATTCAAAGTCAAACATATCTTATTGTTACATATGGTTAATAGAAACAATGAATAGTCTCATGATTAATTATACACATGAATGACAAGAACATTTATTGCAACCATAATTTAGCTTCCCTTGTCGATAAGTCGCTAATACTTGACGGTGGAAATTCAATCGGCATTGATTTATTCATACAACAGTTTTTTGTAATGCAAACGAGAACAACCAAACAACCACACAATAACGACTGATTATGTACTAGTAGTGGACTTACAGATCGGTTATTGTCCTTCTTTAGGCAACTGACCACCCATAATGGGACTAGAACAAGATCACGATCCTAGCCAGAGATATACCCCATCTAAAATGAACCCTGTAAGTCGTACAAAACGTCCCCAAATCCATCCACCTAACCAAATACACAATGAATGTAAAAAGGGGGAGCCATAGGGATTACACATGTGTCTGATACAAAGCATAGAGCTCTCACAACTCACTCAAACATCTATAGGCCAATTCATTATATTCATGCATCAAACATCTATACGCGGAACAGGACACGTGTGTCCTGTTCAGTTGATTTTTTCAGCAAACACTGGACACAGGACAGGCTGCACACGATGGACGATTGGACAAGAGTATAAATTCTATTTATGCTCCCCTCTGTTCCGAGCTAACCCTCGGAACAGACAGAACCTCCCGCCCCCCAACCTCGAGCCCCCAAACCCCAGCCCTTGACCCATTGCCTTTCTCTCCTCCTCCATCTCTGCCTCTGAACTGCCTTTCTCATCCATCTCTGTGCCTATCCCCGTCGTCTTTCTCTCCTTCTCCGCCCCCGTGCTGCCTTTCTCCTCCATCTCTATCCCCGTCTTCACCGCCAAGCTGTCCTATCCCTTCCCGTTTCTCTCCTTTTCCTCTGTCTCCCGAGCCCTAGCCCTTTTTGTTTCTGGTTTCAGGCCCACCGGAGTCATTGAGGGAGTTATGTGCTCCCTTTGGTCTTTGCCGTTCATCGACCTCTTGAGTTGGAAGAAGGAAGAAGGAGAGAAAAGACTTGCACAAAAATTTGAAATGAAAGACCATGTTTTCTTAAAGTATTTCTTGGGTCTAAAAGTTGTTTACTGAGGAAGGGGACTGTTTCTATGTAAACACAAATATGCAATAGATCTTGTGGCCACAGCTACACTACATGATGACAATAAAAGAGCAGAAACTCGCATGGAAGCAGATGTCAAGCTAAGATCTCTCAAGGGAAAGAAATTAAAACATCCAACAATTTGCAGAAAACTTGTTGGAAGCATAATTTATCGAACCATTTCTAGACCTGATATAACACATGTTACAGAGTGCTCATATTAAGAATGATAAGGTATGCGGGAAGTACAATGGACTATGAAATGCTTTTTTCTTCTTCAAATTCCATAAAATTTGCAGCCTTTTCTTTAGAAGGAGAACATATGAAGAAGAATCAATTTCTCTTGAGCATGCAACGACTGAAGACCAAGTTGTTGACATGTTTACATCGAGTTTGCCACCATTGAAGTTTAGAAAATTTGTTAGCAAACTTGGCATTATGTCACACAATCATGCCAACTTTGACGGGAACTGTTAAAATTCTTCAGTCAATGGACAAAGTCTATGCTTGTCTATTTTATTGTGACATGTTTTAACCTATCTTATTTTGACAGTGTTCAGTTAGCTACAGCTGCTACTATAGAGCAACTTGAAAACTAATGAAAATTTCACCATAAGTGATGCATTTTTTGTTCAATCTTGGTTTTGGTTTGATATTCCATTAACTATTAATAGCAAATTTGGAGGACATAGATTTTTCAATAAAACCATGTGGGTCATAAAAGAATAAGGGTGGGGTAAATTGTGATTCCACAAAAGAAAATTTTTTGATGTCAACTTCACCTTAAAAAAATGCTAGCTGGAGATTGCGAAAGAAATGAAAGGTAGTATTTGCTGCATCAGAGCTATTAAGTTCTAGACTCTGTCACCAGGGTGCGGCAGAAACGAACCCGCACCCACGTCGATGCGACGTGGGTGATGGTGCGGTTGCGGGTGCGACCAAGATTCGCACCCACACCGCACCTGTTCAAGACGTCGCACCCATGCCGCACCGGCAAGGAGAAAGGGCAGTAGTAGGTAGAGACAGAGTGCAGGAGAGAGAGAGTGCGGGGGAGAAGGCGGTAGGGAGAGGAGAGAGAGTGGAGGAGAGAGGGCGTATGTGTCGTACTTAATTAATTTTTTTGAGCAGCGTACGCCCTTTCACATTTAATGGCATGGAAACGAACTCATCACACCAAGTCTTGGTAAAATTATTATTATTTTTTTAAGTTTAACGTTATAGAGGTTGCGTGTTTTATATGTAGAAGTTTGAAATTAAAATTCTCGATAAAAATGAAATGAGAATTGCGGTATCAAAATCTTGAATTAAAATTTCATAATTGTAATTCAATGTTAAGGCATGAAATTATGATTTCAAAGGGTTAAAGTTTTTTCTTATCTCTTTAACACATGCCACGATGGTTTTAATTCATTAATTCTAAAATTTTAATTTTATTTTATTAAACACATAATTTTCAATTTAGTATCAAAGTTTGAGGCTGCTAAACACAAAAAAAACACAAAAGGACATTAAAACTGGAATTTTCATTGTAATTCCAATTTATGGCAGAGTTTTGTTTCCAAAATTTTATTTCCATACTGAAAACTCAAGACCATGAAACACCTCAAGAGACCAATATTTGTGTCGACTATCAGTAGTGAAGAGCGCAAGCTTCCACTATTTTGATTTCAAGATCAATAGATGCAAATTCTTTTTGCACAAGCAAGAGTTCTGTGTTATCCAATCTCCACGAAAAAATAATAATAATAACAATAATAATAATAAATATCCTCGCTGCACCGCCGCACCTAAATTTTTTGAGATGTGACGTACCGACACCCGCACCCGCACCCCGCACCTTGGTGGCATAGGTTCTAGAACTTTCACAGCTGGCCTTGACAACATAATCAAAAGACACAACAAAGATCACCGAGTACGGTTTTCATGCTCCTAATCTTTTGATACCATAAAAGAACATGTTGCATAGAAATAAAAGAGATATGATGCACAAAAACGAAAAAAAATGAATGTCGTTTAGATGCAAAGCCTCCTGCATCGATGGTTTCCTCACCACAATCAACAACCTTCATTTGGTGACAATTTCCATAAAAAAAATGGAGAGTTACAATTGCTCGATTGAAGGAGTCTTTTCCTTTATTTTAGGATTTGATTTTCCAAGACCATTCAGAAAATTTCTTCTTCGGTTATTTCAAGTTCTGGCCGAATTGTCATTAATCCAGATTATTCTAAGTTTTGGCTTGGTTGTCATTGGTCCAGATTTGATCTCCTCTAGTTGTGTATTACTTTCACTTCTAGAGTATTCCAATTTGAATCATGCTGCACTGCCTTCATTATTATTATGTCTGGATATTTCGTGCCCTAGATCTGATATTCTAAGAAAACCACCCACTTTTTCAAAAAGGTGGGCCAAGCGCCTTTTTTTAATTGTTTCAATTTAGAAAATAATTTAAATGGAGATGTCGACAAAAATCTAAAACCATTAATTTGAAATCTATTGATTTTGGTAGGTTCCCATAATGTTTAAAAGCCCACTAGTTTTGGCCTCTCCCCCCCACTATAAATACCTCTCAAGACGTGGGGAAGAGGCATCCAAGAGAGCTCGTTCTCTCCTATCTCTTTGTTGTTTTCTCTTTTTTGCTTTACTTCCTTTCTCCTTTTGCCATTCTATATTTCTATTTCTTCTCTCCTTCCTTTCACTCCAAGGGAGTACACCACGTCCTCTATGTAAGTTTTATTCTTTATGTTTTGTTTTTCTTCCAAGTGAAGCCTTTGCTTCACCAGTATAAGCAATTTGGAATATAACCCCACAATACTTGTTTTTGGGCCAAGTATAATGTAACACCACCTAAGCCCATTAAGTCATAGTTTGGTTCTTGCAGAACAATGCTCAATCCATTTGGATTATAACCCATGCAACTGCAAGCCTGACTCAATCTGGACCAGACCTAGTCCATTTGGATGATAGCCTTGTCTAGGTTTGACTCTAAATACCATGCCTTAATCTGGTCCTAGGTTGACTGAGTACAGCTTCTTTGGATTATAACTTATGAACCAATGATGTTGATCCAGTTTGATCTTAGTCAAACCCCCAAGTCTTAGTTTAGTAGGCTTGACCAGGTCCAATTCTCTTAAAATCACAACACATAAAACCGAAAACTGATCTAAGCAGCAACCTGAGATTGTTCCTAACATGATCATGCTCAGTTCTTTGGATTACAATCCGTTGCTCTGATACCAAACTCTAATGACCTTAATTTTATTAGACAATTTTTTAAAAAAAAATTATAGTATCAATTTAAATTTTGATTAAAGCATGTGGAAATCACTTTTCAAACAACCAACTTCTACCATTAAGTGTTGTTACCAACTCTAAATTGCCAATGCTAAACCATAATTTAAATCAAACCGTCAAGCCAATGTTTCATAACAAGTAGAAAATACAAAAGTCACTTAAATGACATGGATTCGTTAGGCAGCGTCAGATTATTGCACAATGCATTAGCTTTGTCACGCCTCTCTCTGCTGGCAACCGCCGGTGGAGTCCTCAGATCAATCTTCATCACTCAGCCATCCACCACAACCTTTTCTTTCCTGATGCGCACTTCCGCCAGAATGGTCATCACCTTCCGAATCATCACAACTTTTTCTTTTGTCACCAGCTGCACATGCACATGGTTGCAGTCGTGGAGCGTAGTCATAGTCTGCATGTCATCAAGCATTTTTCTCATTCGGAAACTTAAGAAGCACAATTTCATTGAGAGGGCGCCTTTTACACCTCTTTCTAGGGATAGGAATGTTAATATATCTGATTTGGATCCGATATCCATTTCAAAAACATGGGATATAAAAAAAATTAATATCTAATTAAGAAATCACATCGCATTCAGATATATATAAATATTTGGTCATATTTGAATCACATTTATATTTAAACAAATATCACATATCTAAGTCTCTTACATTTGAAAATAGGCCAAATTCGGTTCAAAATTCGAATTTGGGTATTAACGTAAAAGTCGGATTCAAATAAGGAAATTGGATTCCCTACTTTGTTCATGTTCAAATCCGAATATGTGAATTATTCGAAAAATGACATATACAGTTAAGGGTATATCTGATTTTAATTCAATCTTGACATCCCTACCTCTTTCCTTTCAATTTATTTCCTATTTGGAACAAAATTGTAAGAGGCAACATTATATTACCCAATGGTAGATAAGTTTGTGTACCAGAACCATGTTGCTCCCTTGATGATGATTTCCCATGTTCAGTTGCGCCCTCCCATGCGACCAACTCGTTGCCTTGTGAAGCCACCACCTCTTTGCCTTTGTCCTGAACAAATTAACATTCTCAGAGCAGAGTTCACTGGCTTCTCTGGTCACCCATTGTCTAGAAGAAAAGTGACATTCATAGACTTTCAAATTTCAAAGGTTGACAATTTTAGGGGGTGTGTTTGATGAAAGACAGAATTATGGGTTCTAGAATCAAATTTTGATGAAATGGGAATTGCCTTATTAAATAATGCATTTTGAGTTCGGAATTATGAATTGAATTTCTGCAATTGTGATTCTAGCCTCGGTGGTTAAATTATCATTCCAAAATTTTTATAAATTTTCATCTCTTTTTAAAGCATATGTCATGACGGTCTTAATTCATCGATTCTAGAATTTTAATTCCTGCTTTATCAAACACATCATTTTCAATTCTTGAATTAAAGTTCCAAACCATCAATTCCAAACCATCAAACCTAAAGGGAAACTAAAACTGGAATTTTTCATTCCAATTCCAATTTGACGTGAAATTTTGTTACTAAAATTTTAAGTTTAGGATCAAAATTTAAGGCCGTCAAATGCCCCCTTAATCTATTATTGTGGGAAAGGAACCAATTCCAATTGGTATTATGGTTAGTCGGGGGGCAAAAGCATGGTGCAAGCAAACTTGGTGTATGTAGCAGCATCACTGAGCAGGGACCAAATTGGACAGATTGGACTAAAAAGCTGTGTATCCTGAAAGGATGAGAGATTGGGTGGTATTTTCGGCTCTCTTCTTAAATGGTAAAAATAAAAAAGAAACAGCCAAAAAAAGGGCTCACATAATCAGACACCCTGAAAATTACTAATAAAAAAATCAAGTATTGCAAAATGACAATGGGTCATATTACTTTGTATGTTACATGCAAATCACTTGAACTGAAGCCTACCATGACACAAATTTACCAAACAGCTCGGAATCGAAACGCCACATGAGTTCCGTATGAACAACTATGATAAAAGAAAGTTATAAAATGTCAACATCTACCATTACCTTTTGCTCTTCCAAAAGAGTATCAATCAAAATCCTGTAGGAGCCTTCTTCGATGAACCCCCATACTATTTTGTCACCATAAACCTTGAGATCGAAATCAAAAGAATCGTAAAACGCAACGGAATGCAGAAAAAAACAGTAACCCAAAACAATGAGTTCAATGAACTAATTACCTTCTTCAAGGAATCAAATAGCGCTCTTAATCTGACTTCTCGAAAAACCCAGCGGCAACAAAGCGTCGTAGGTAGCATCGATGCGCTTAAGTCCCACCTGCAACAGTTCGACTAAATGAAACAGGAAGTAGAAGATGAAGAGAAGGAAGCAGTTGGGTAGTGCTTTCTCGGAGAAGAGAAAACCTTCTTGTCCATCACTCCGCGGGAAGAAAAGGCAAGGGTCGTCCCCGATTGAGAACAGTGTCCAAGATCTGCTCCCACCTGCGCAGTCCGCTCCAGGCTTCTGTCTGGTGTCATTATAAAAAGATGCATCATGTTCACAACTTCAAGTCCGCCAAGCACCAATTAAAGTGTCCACCTAGTGCGACAGATTGAAGTGTCCAACCAATGCAACAGATTGAAGTGTTGGCCTCTCCCCCTACTATAAATACCTCATAACCCACGTCCTCTATGCAAGTTTTCTTCTTTACGTTTTGTTTTTCTTCTAAGTGAAGCCTTTGCTTCACCATTATAAGCAATTTGGAATATAACCCCACAAGACTTGTTTTTGGGCCAAGTGTAATGCAACACCACCTAAGCCCATTAAGTCATAGTTTGGTTCTTGGAGAAGAAAGCTCAATCCATTTGGATTATAACCCATGCGATTGCAAGCATGACTCAATCTGGGCCAGACCTAGTCCATTTGGATGATAGCCCTGTCTAGGTTTGACTCTAAATACCATGCCTTAATCTGGTCCTATGTTGACTGAGTACAGCTTCTTTGGATTATAACTTATGAACCAATGATGTCGATCCAGTTTGATCTTAGTCAAACCCCCAAGTCTTAGTTTAGTAGGCTTGACCAGGTCCAATTCTCTTAAAATCACAACACATAAAGCGGAAAACTGATCTTAAAGCAGCAACCTTAAATTGTTCCTAACATGATCATGCTCAGTTCTTTGGATTACAATCCATTGCTCTGATACCAAACTCTAATGACCCTAATTTTTTATTTCAAAATTTTTTAGAGTCAAACCTAGACAGGGCTACAATCCAAATGACTAGGTCTGGTCCAGATTGAGTCAGACTTGCAGTCGCATGGGTTATAATCCAAATGGATTGAGCTTTCTTCTCCAAGAACCAAACTATGACTTAATGGGCTTAGGTGGTGTTGCATTACACTTGGCCCAAAAACAAGTCTTGTGGGTTTATATTCCAAATTGCTTATATTGGTGAAGCAAAGGCTTCACTTAGAAGAAAAACAAAACGTAAAGAAGAAAACTTGCATAGAGGACGTGGGTTATGAGTTATTTATAGTAGGGGGAGAGGCCAGCACTTCAATCTGTTGCATTGGGTGGACACTTCAATCTGTTGCATTAGGTGGACACTTTAATTGGTGCTTGGCGGACCAAAGTGCTTTGCTTGTTTCATTTGGGTTGCACTGCCAAAGCTTTTGTAAACAACAGATTTGTGGAAACTGGGTTTTTATCCAACCCACTTTTCAGCTCTTCCAAGCACATCTAAAACCTTCTTTCAAAGTAAACCCAGGTTTTACCTCCGAAGCTTTGGTGTTCCTCAGTTAAGAGTTACAACCTCTCAACGGCAAGCAAATTCTGGCTACACGGTCGTGGAACTAAGAACCATGAGAAAGATTTCATGCTGATATCACCTCTAAATTTAGTCAATTTAGGCTGTTTTCTGGAATATCCACCCGAGCAGGGTATTCTTTTGTAAGGAAGCTGTTACTCAAACGGTGACAAGTTGATAATAAAAGGCTAACCTTAAGGTTAGGATTGTAATTTTAATAAAGGGAATTTTCATTCATCATCCATGTCTGTGGAAATGGGCACAACTATTCGATTTTTTTTTTATCTGATTGCCTTGCATTTTGTGATTTTGAATCCATCGCAGGGAGATGGTAGCAACAAGAAACCTTCCTCGTGAGTGCTGTTCGATATTATTTGGTGTTAACTTGGCTCATACTGTCCGTGAAGTATATGTCGTTTTTCACCTACATTGCGGAGTGTCATCATTTCATCAGGTTTATGGATGTCCGTGGAACACCACCTAAGCCCATTAAGTCATAGTTTGGTTCATTGAGTTTGGCAACTCAGCTAGATTCTTTACAACATGAAGGTCGACGAACTGGCGATATGTTGTGAATCCAGCTTCGACTCTCCTGACTGTAGTCGTGGAGATACACGAGGGCTGGTGTGGGCACCATCAAAATTCTCTGGTAAAATGAAAAAAATGACATTGTGATGATTTAAAACTTTCATGGAACACCCACATCAGACCTAAGCTGGTGACTTTAGTGCTCTTTAGCCAAAAGATCCTAGCTCTACCACTGCCTGATTGTGTTCTTTCTTTATGCTCTTTACTATTTGTCTCCTCTGTTTTTTCTTCTCTAGGTTGCATTTGATAGTATCAAACCTCGAATTGGAGGCTCAATTAATAGATGTGTTTTGGGTGATTCTCAGCTTGAGGATCTCAGTAACATAGATTGTCAATTCATACTACATGTTAAAACCATGAGTTTAAGTTGGAGGCAAGGTGGGTTCCGACCTTAAATTCTTGGTCTTATATCCTCAAGGAAACAAACACAACCTTAATTATTCTAACCACATGTTTACTATTCTTTACATTGTTGCCTTCTAACTGCTGCATTTGTACAACTCCCTCCATTGTTGCCTTGCATTTGCTTTTTCTTCTTCTTTGTTTGCACTTCATGCATCACTCATTTAGACATTTCTCAAAGTCTCACTAGCCAGCTGGCAGGCAGGGGCCTTGCGCCCCCTCTCCCGCTCACCCCAACTACTCCTCATTTTTTTTTTTAAATTACTTGAAATTTTTAAAAAAATTTATACAGGATTTCCAAATTTTCATTTAGCTCTATACAAAAATTAAAGAAATTTATATTTCGGCCTCTATTAAAATTTTCAAACTATTGTTTGCTCCCCCCCCCCCCCTCCCCAATCAATAATTCATGCTCCGCCCGTCACGGCATGTTGCACTATGCATGCCATGTCTCCATTTTATTTTGTCAATTAGTTGAGCATAGATTGATCAAGTATTTGTAATGACTTTGTCAATAAAAAATAAATAAATCATTTCTGTGACATATGATTCTGATAATTAACTGCTCCTTTTATGGATTAATTTGCTTTTTCTGCATGTTCTGTTATGCAATTGCAACATATCTGTCCAATTTGGTCCCTGCCCAGTGATGCTGCAACAATTACCAGTTTGCTTGCACCACACTTTTGCCCCCAGACTGACCATAATACCAATTGGAATTGGTTCCTTTCCCACAAGAATAGATTAAGGGGGCATTTGACGGCCTCAAATTTTGATCCTAGACTTAAAATTTTAGTAACAAAATTCTACATCAAGTTGGAATTGGAATGAAAAATTTCAGTTTTAGTTTCCCTTTACGTTTGATGGTTTGGAACTTTAATTCAAGAATTAAAAATGATGTGTTTGATAAAGCAGGAATTAAAATTCTAGAATCGATGAATTAAGACCATCATGACATATGCTTTAAAAAGAGTTGAAAATTTATAAAATTTTGGAATAATAATTTAACCCCCGAGGCTAGAATCACAATTTCAGAAATTCAATTCATAATTCCGAACTCAAAATGCATTATTTAATAAGGCAATTCCCATTTCATCAAAATTTGATTCTAGAACTCCATAATTCTGTCTTTCATCAAACACACCCCCTAGAATTGTCAACCTTTGAAATTTGAAAGTCTATGAATGTCACTTTTCTTCTAGACAATGGGTGACCAGAGAAGCCAGTGAACTCAGCTCTCAGAATGTTAATTTGTTCAGGACAAAGGCAAAGAGGGGGGCTTCACAAGGCAACCAGTTGGTCGCATGGGAGGGCGCAACTGAACATGGGGAATCATCATCAAGGGAGCAACATGGTTCTAGTACGCAAACTTATCTACCATTGGGTAATATAATGTTGCCTCTTACAATTTCGTTCCAAATAGGAAATAAATTGAAAGGAAAGAGGTAGGGATGTGTCAAGATTGAGGTAGGGATGTGTCAATATTGAATTAGAATCAGATATACCCTTAACTGTATGTCATTTTTCGAATAATTCACATCTTGGGATTTGAATATGAAAAAAAAGTAGGAAATTCAAGTTTCCAATTTTGAACCGAATTTGGCCTATTTTCAAAATGTAAGAGACTTAGATATGTGATATTTGTTCAAAAATAAATGTGATTCGAATATGACCAAATATTTACATATATCTGAATCCGATCTGATTTCTTAATCAGATATTTTTTTTTTTACATATCCGATGTTTTTGAAATAGATATCTGATCCATATCGGATATATTAACATTCCTATCCCTAGAAAAAGGTATAAAAGGCGCCCTCAATGGAATTGTGTTTCTTGAGTTTCCGAATGAGAAAAATGTTTGATTGCATGCAGACTACGACTACGCTCCACGACAACAACCATCTGCAGCTGGTGACAAAAGAAAAAGTTGTGATGATTCGGAAGGTGATGACCGTTCTGCCAGTAGTTCGCATCAAGGAAGTAAAGGTTGTGGTGGATGGCTGAGTGATGAAGATTGATCGAAATGTGCTTACCTTACATTCTAATCCTAATAGCTAAACTACTGGAGCGAGTTCCTTCCATCAGGTTCAATCGCTGGACTTCAAAAGAGTGGAGATGAGCGCAAAGAATCTGGATTAAATAAAAGGAGCATGTTAGTATTACATGTGAAGTTGGGCCAAGAGCGGAGCATCAAGATCTGCCTTTTGTGTTTTTAGATTTTATTTATTGTCCTCTTTTGTTTGGATCGCGATATAAAGGTGTTGAGGTTCATTTGTAATCAAGATATCAGCTTTTAGGAAACCCTAATAATTATTTCGGTCTCATTTGCCTTTTGCAATCAGTTATGCTCTGTTTTGCATCATTTCCGATTCTTTCTACTTTAAGTTTAGGTGTTATTGTGGGTTAAAAGAGAAGTCCTCACTGCATCGACAACTCACAATCTGAAGAAGACGATCTGAAGAAGAGTTCTGAGGGCCAGTAGAGAAAGATTGGAGGTCGGATTGCTTCATTCAAAGATTTAGTTGTCTGCGATGCAAGAATGAATGGGAACAAACTTTAGCCAAATGCAAGAAAGCATGAACATTTGTGCGAGTAAAGCTGCAACGAATGGCTGCAACGTGCGAGGAACGTGATCGAAAACTGTAGAAAATGCACATTGAGCACGAGAAATGGTTGTGGATTTTGGAAATTTGTTGTGGTAAGAGGATGATCGAAGATTGTGAAGATGCTAGGGTTGGGGAAACCGAATTTCTGGTTCTTACAACATGATACGAGCCTTCTTAGAACTCGTACTTCCCACATTGACACCTCCACATAAGGCGCCCGTATTGGTAGAGAGGCTAACTTTTCTTCTTTTGAGATTTGCAGAAAACAGGTTGAAGCGTCTACAGGAGCGGGTGAAATGCTTAGGGAGGTTAATTTCCCTATTCCTTCCTTAGCGTTTTCGGGAGAAGGCGGACTTTTACATTGTGAGGTTAATTTCTCAACGAAAGCAAAGAACGGGTTGGAGCAAAGCGGGGAGCGCGTTGCGATTCCTAGGGAGGATAAGGGAGCCTCACGCGTAGAAGACTTAGGTGGACTCGACCTAGAAGACCTAGACCCACCTGGTCTAGGTGTGGAAGACCTAGGCGCACCTAGCCTAGACAAGGAGAACTCGGACCCACTTAGTCTGGAAGAGGAAGACCTAGGCGAGTTTAGCCTAGATGGAGGTGGGCTCGGCTTGGCGAGGAGCATGCATGATCCGGGTTCAGATAAAGGACAAAAGGGCCCAAGCCCACTTCATGGATCGAGTTGGCGAAGCTCAGGCGGACCTGGGCGAGGTGGCGCCTTTGGCCCATATGAGATTTAGACTCTTTTTACTCAAGTTGATTTGATTCTTGTACCGTTTTTAGATTGATTCGGTTTGCTTTTAGTCTCATCTCGAGACCACGCTTTGAACCGGTTTGGCACTTGTATATAAGCCAAAACTGAGACGTTTTGTTCATTCTTGCTTAATCAAATTTGAAGTTTTTCTTTCCTCCATGCGTGGAGAGTTCTTGGTCCTTAGGGCGTGGCTCAACTTTGAGCACTATACTACAATGCTCACCACTGCCGTGAGATTAATGGAGATTCAAGCTTCGTTAATGGCTACATCTTGGATTTGCATCGTTCCCGAATCAAGCAATCCTTGAGTAGACATTCGTGCATCTCTCTTGAATACGAAGGGAAATTGATGCGATTGATCTATAGGGCTGGTGAAGAAGGCTTGGCGTCCATGGCTCTGATGTCCGGCAACTCTCTTCACTTCCGATCACCGGCGAAATACTCCCTACACGAGCTAAGTATCCTCTCTTCTTGGTGCTTAACCAAGGGTATTTTGGCTACCCGTTCAAAGAAGATCAACGTGGAAGGGAACTTGAGCATCCGTGGGAAACCTTGCCTAAATCAAGATTTTTGACGCGGCATCCCCCTTGGAGAGAAGACCTAACCTCGCGTGGAAGGAGAAAGAACTTGGTGCATTCGGTCGCTAAGGCGGAAGTCTAACTCCTAGTTCATTCAAGTTTTGCATGAGTTAGATGATGAAGGAGAGCTGTTCACAATCCCACGTACCCATGCTATATCCGGTGTGGGATTGCTGAAGAAGAAGGAAGGAGAAAACACGGAAATAAAAGGAGAAAACGAGGAAGAATCGAGATTCGGATTTCTGAAGAAGAAGACAGGCGACCTCTCTGATTCGAGGGCTGTTCCAGACGATCTACCGGGATTTCTGAGGCGATCTATAGCTTGTTGGAAATATCTCATCCTCAGGTACAACATATTAAAATTTCAGCCTGATCGGACCAGGGCGCACCAGTCAAATCCGCCACGGAAGTTTGTTGTTTCTGCCACCGCCGCTCAGGCGCAGTACGCCACAGAACCACCACTTGCAGAGGCTATTTCCGGCGATTCCGGTAGAGTTTTCAGAAAAGCCATATACCGTTGGATTAGTAATTAAATTCTCTACAACATATTCAAAAATCACGGTATTCGGAGTTCATTTCACTGGTGAATCATCGTCTGTAAGTTCTGCGCACCTGTAAAACTGTTTACCAGTTTTCATGGAGTAGATCAGAATTCCGGTCATCATTCCGTCTAGATCCAGCGACTTTCGGCCAGATCCGGCCTTGGGGTACTCAGTTCCAGCTCTTCCCTTGCTAAATATCGATTTACTTGAATTATTTCTTGTTTAGCATGGGTAAAGTCGTCGGGAAAAAAAAGGGAAACCCTAGTGCCTAAGTTGAAAAGGAAAGCTTTGGCGCCGTCTCCTCTTTCCAAATCCTCTAGCTACAGAATTGGAGGGTGAAATCAGCTGCTGATTTCGTGGGAGACACGTGGCAGCTCGTGGGATTGGCGCCATCCAGCATAGGCAACAAATCCACGACGGGAAAGGAAGACATTGCGAGGCTTTAGGTGCGGGCACCTAGTGTCCTTCCCTTCCAAAAAGGAAGCTTCTTGGCGCGCCCTTCCTTCCTAATCTCTAGCGACAATTTTGGAAGGGGTTTTAGCGCCATCTGGGTACGTTGAATCTGGACGCCTCTCAAGTAAGGCAGGTGCTTGGTGGCGCCACTAGGAGAGGACACGTGGCGGGCAGTAGCTCGCACTATCCTCGCAAAATCTTCCGTCCCTAATTCTCCTCCAACAAAGAAGGAAAGGTGGTACCGCCGGCTAGATTCATTGAATCCGGTCTACATTTGGGAAAAAGGTACGTTGCACCTAGACCACTCCGAAAAAGGCAAGAGATCCTTGCGATTCTTGAAGATCCTCCTCCCTCAATCAAGGAAGATCTGATCTCCCCTCTTGGCAAGCAATCCGCACCTACCTTGGACGCATCCCATCCTTAGCTCACGTAAGGAGGAAGGTGACTCATTTGAGAATCTTGTGAGCCAATCTAGGAGCCGAGAAGCACAAGGAGGGACCGGGCGGATTCTGATCAACATCACTAACTGAAGCTCTTACACTCGCCAAAAAAGAAAGAAGACACACGTGTGTTGGCGCTTCCAACACTTGCTTCTCCCTATTTACGACACTTCCTAGGGGTTATCCGATTGTCCGGTGAAGTGCATCTACGATCTCTCTTTCATTTCTTTATTCATTTAGATCGTGATTGTTTTTGTTCGTGTGGATCATTGGGAGTCTTGCCCGTGAGTTCGTGAGAGATAGCTGAGGACATAAACGAAGGAGAATGAGCGTAACTTGAGGATTGCCTCAATGTCCGCCGGCGCACCGGCGATTGCTTCCTCCTCTCAATACAAAAGATCGTGGTTAAATTGGTCTTGCGAGTGAAGGCTTTTCTCATCTAGAAGTTGATTTCTCTTTAACTTCTATACATTGATACTTGCTGGTTTTGTTTCTCAAATCTTAATTCCAGCAAGAGGAACGGGTGGCTCAACCTCTACCCGTGGGAGATTGCAGCCAAAGGAGAGAAGGAACCGCAACCGCCAAGCGACATTGGCCATTGCATCCCCCTTCTCTACTCAAATAAACAAGGGGGCAGCCTTCTTGATGCTGGTTATCCCTTTTGGTGAACCTCGAGGAGTCCCCAAGCGTGGCTTTGGGAGGTAATATCGGATCACCCTATAGATTCGGAGAAAAGGGTGCATTTGCTTCCTAAACTGCCTACGGCATTGACAACCGGCTGGAATTCCTCCAAGGCACATTGCTAAAGACACGATTTCCGGGTTGTGGACCACCTAGGGATAAGGGTGTGGTTTGTTCCAAATAGGGATTGTATGACATGATGGTGTGTATGGTTGATGATTATTAAGTGAGGTGAGTGCTTGATGTATCGCTACGCATTGTATTAAGCCTCACAACCTTTCTAGTCGACTGTAGTAGGTTCAAGCCGGGTTGGGAAAACCCGTACTTGTAATATCTTGAC
The DNA here is from genome assembly GCA_011799765.1 of Nymphaea thermarum. Classification (NCBI taxonomy): domain Eukaryota; kingdom Viridiplantae; phylum Streptophyta; class Magnoliopsida; order Nymphaeales; family Nymphaeaceae; genus Nymphaea; species Nymphaea thermarum. Next base: position 113,218 of record JAANDH010000222.1, on the reverse strand, counting down.
CTATTTTAAGCCGGGGTCACTGTCCGGCGGGAACCATTCATTGTAATTGAATTTTAAAACCTATTTCAGCAACCTCCTCCTAGATCTTGGAGAGGGTCTCGACGAATCTTTGGTGATTTCATATCCGCATTCGGGTCAGACCCTACTACAATATTCACATCCAAGAAAACCAGGTCCTGAGGAGCCCCCAAATTCGGTCATTGAATGTGAAATTCCTAGGCGATCAATCGCAAGAGATCGGTCATAGTCACCATCCACGGAGAGCAGCCAGCACCGAAGACCACTTGCATCAATCGGAATTTCATCGCACTCAGCCGTTTACAAGTGAAACAAACTCGTCGAATTTCAGCGAACGGCATTTGCCAATTTACCATTGACTGAGGACTCCCCCGGCGGTTGCCAATAGAGAGAGGTGAGCCTATTCGCGATGCCCGACGGCCGCCCCTCAAGCCAGCCCCACACCTTGACCCATTTTTTTGGGTCCAAAATCTTGTTCCCATGTTTAGCTGTTTTTTAATTCCCAATAACCGGATGTGGACCGATACCAGCTTTGTTGCCCTAAACCTATCTCAAACTCCAACCATATTATTTTTACTCAAACCCAAGCCTAAACCTGAATACGATCTTCAATCCTAAACAATATCCATATTCATACCTAAATCCATCCCAACTTCTAAACTTGAACTTAAGTCCAACCCAAATATTTAAGCATAGATCCAAACAGAAATCTGATCTAGAATACCACAATCTAATACCATCCTCCTACAACCTCGTCTATGGAGTTGAACAGTTTGATTGATCGAGAATGACTTTTTGTCAATCCGAGGGAAATGATGCAGGAGCAGAGCATCAATATCTACTTCTCATATTTTTGGATATTATTAATTATTCTCTTTGTTTGGATTCAGATCCATGGATCCGCTTTTAATCCATATAAAGGGTGTTAGACTCGTTTGTAATCAGAGATCAAACCTTAATCATTATTGGACATTTCTTTTCTTTTTTACAATCAATTACATTTTGTTTTGCATGGTTTCTCATTCTTCCTAATTTAATTTATGCATTGATCATAAACTAGGTTCCATGATTCATGAGTTAGGATGAGTTAAGACAACAAGTTCGGCACTCGGGGGGAAAATGTGTGAGGTCCTATGCTTTGCGAGTGTGTGCTTTGTCTAGTAGCGGAGCCACATGGTGACTGGTGTAGGCAGTTACCACACCAGTCTCTTAAAAATTTTTTATTTTTAAATAACCATCTTTAGACATTTATCCTTATTTATATATATATATATATATATATATATATATATATATATATATATATATATATATATATATATATATATATATATATATATATATACACATATATATATATAAACGAGTACCTCTCCAGCCATTTTTTTGGCTCCGCCATTCGCTTTATTTGCATTGTCTTTTTAACGCAGTTTACTGAGTATATCTTCCCCTAATATGTAAATAAGGCAATTTAGTGTGTAATGGTCCATATCAGCCCACATGTAGCTCTGCTATTGAAGTGTGTCATTGCATTTTGCTTGGACCCCTTCTATATATGGTCTGCGTGATCTTCAAATCCAGGCATGGATCAGCTGAAGTAATTCAAAATCTTGACTTCAACTATATCCTTGTAAAATTAAACTTCAAAATCCACAAATGGAATTAACCGATCCTTCAACATTTTATCTAAGCTAATCCATTTTGGACATGAATCATATTGATGTCCAAGGTTTCTGTCCGAATCAAGCCCACTTCCCAAGTTTCAGACCCAAGTAAATGCATCTTTCCTGTATCCACATGATAAAAATAGTTTATTAAATGGATTCATTTTGAAACCAACACAATTTTTTAAGCTCATGACCTGAAATTACCTTCAAATCCCCTCCAATTTTCACACCTCATTGATTTAATCAAATCTAACTTAAAATTCAAATTCAAACCCATATCTATAAAATTGGATCCAATCTGTGGATTCAAACTTTAAGCATGGCCAAGCTCAATGATATCCATTTTCGAATAAAAAACAACCCAAACTTTCACAATAACTTAAATCTAACACTACCTTTAAATCTGGATTTGGATCCAAATCTTAAAAGAGATTTGCATGACTTATTTTCTTTGAATCCATGCAATGACCTTATTTTCTAAGGCAATTTCTATTTCAAAAATTAGAAATCTTTTTAATTAAAATCAAAACACATCAAAATGACTTGTCCAAAGGCCCTGCTTTTAAAACTATCAGGCTTTGTCTCTTGCGAAGTCCAGACCGCCAGAACTTAAATACTGATTTATATTATTTAAATCAAACTGTGTACATAAATGGTTTACAATAAGTGAAAAGTACAGAACTCTCTGGCGTTCAAAATTCGTAATTCACAAAATAGAAATCACAACATGAACCAATTGGTTGAATAATCACAACTGTAGAAAAACCTTGTCACAGTTTCTTCCATTAACGATCACATGGGAATGTGAAATTGGGGAGAAAACCTGGGGAAGATCTCAATGTGATGCTACTTTTAGATTATTTCAGTTTCTATCAACCAATTCAAAGTCAAACTTATCTTATTTTCTTACGTATGGTTAATAGAAACAGTGAATAGTCTCATGATTAATTATGCACATGAATGACGAGGACATTTATTGCAACCATAATTTAGCTTCCCTTGTCGATAAGTCGCTAATACTTGACAGTGGAAATTCAATCGGCATTGGTTTATTCATACAACAGTTTTACGTAATGCAAACGAGAACAACCAAACAGCCACACAATAACGACTGATCGGTAGTAGACTTACAGATCGGTTATTGTCCTTCTTTAGGCAACTAACCACCCATAATGGGACAAGAACAAGATCACGATCCCTGCCAGAGATATACCCCGGCTAAAATGAACCCTGTAAGTGGTACAAAACGTCCCCAAATCCCTCCACCTAACCAAATACACAATGAATGTAAAAAGAGGGAGCTATAGGGATTACACATGAGTCCTCTACTAAGCATAGAGCTCTCACAACTCACTCAAACATCTATAGGCCAATTCATCATATTTATCATATTCATGCGTCAAACATCTATACGCGGAATAGGACACACATGTCCTGTTTAGTTGATTTTTTCATCAAACACTGGACACAGGACAGGCTGGACATGACGGACAATTGGACAACAGTGTAAATTCTATTTATGTTCCCCATACAGAGCTAACTCTCGGAACAAACAGAACCTCCCGCCCCCAACCTCGAGCCCCCGACCCCCAGCCCTCGACCCGTTGCCTTTCTCTCCTCCTCTATCTCCGCCTCTGAACTGCCTTTCTCCTCCATCTCTGAGCCTATCCCCATCGTCTTTCTCTCCTTCTCCTTTTCCACCCCCGTGCTGCCTTTTTCCTCCATCTCTGCCCACGTCTTCACTGCCAAGCTGCCCTAGTCCTTCCCGTTTCTCTCCTTCTCCTCTTCCTCCAAAGCCCTAGCCCTTCCCGTTTCTCTCCTTCTCCTCTTTCTCCAAAGCCCCAGCCCTTTCTGTTTGTGGTTTTAGGCCCGCCGGAGTCACTGAGGGAGTTATCTGCCCCCTTTGGTCTTTGCCATCCATGGACCTCTTGAGTTGGAAGAAGAAGGAGAGAAAAGACTTGCACAAACATTTGAAATGAAAGATCTTGTTTTCTTAAAGTAGTTCATGGGTCTAAAAGTTGTTTATTGAGGAAGGGGACTGTTTCTATCTTAACGCAAATATGTAATAGATCTTGTGGCCAATGCTACACGACATGATGACAATGAAAGAGCAGAAACTCGCATGGAAGCAGATGTCAAGCTAAGATCTCTTAAAGGAAAGAAATTAGAACATCCTACAATTTTCAGAAAACTTGTTGGAAGCTTCATTTACTGAACCATTTCTAGACATGATATAACACATGTTGTTTATGTAACAAATTAATTTATGAGTGCTCATATTAAGAATGATAAGGTATGCCGGAAGTACAATGGACTATGAAATGCTTTTTTCTTCTTCAAATTCTAAAATTTGCAGTCTTTTCTTTACAAGGAGAACATATGAAGAAGGATCGATTTCTCTTGAGCACGCAACAACTGAAGACCAAGTTGTTGACATGTTTACATCGAGTTTGCCACCATTGAAGTTTAGAAAATTTGTTAGCAAACTTGGCATTATGTCACTCAATCATGCCAAGTTTGAGGGGGACTGTTAAAATTCTTCAGCCAAGCTACTTCTTGTTGGTCAAAGTCTATGCTTGTCTATTTTATTGTGACATGTTTTAACCTATCTTATTTTGACAGTGTTCAGTTAGCTACTGCTGCTACTATAGAGCAACTTGAAAACTAATGAAGATTTCACCTTAAGAGATGCATTTTCTGTTCAATCTTGGTTTGGGTTTGATATTCCATTAATTATTAATAACAAATTTGGAAGACATAGATTTGTCAATAAAACCATGTGGGTCATAAAATAATAAGGGTGGGGTAAATTGTGATTCCACAAAAGAAAATTTTTTGATGTCAACTTCACCTTAAAAAAATGCTAGCTGGAGATTGCGAAAGAAATGAAAGGTAGTACTTGCAACATCAGAGCTATTAAGTTCTAGAACTTTCACAGCTGGCCTTGACAACATAATCAAAAGACACAACAAAGATCACCGAGTATAGTGTTCAGTTAGCTGCTGCTGCTACTATAAAGCAACTTGAAAACTAATAAAGATTTCACCTTAAGTGATGCATTTTCTGTTCAATCTTAGTTTGGGTTTGATATTCCACAAAAATGTATTTGCTCCTAATCTTTTAATGCCATAAAAGAACACATTGCATAGAAATAAACGAGCGATAATGCACAAAAACGAAAAAAGATAATGTGGTTTACATGCAAAGCCTCCTGCATCGATGGTTTCCTCACCAGACTCAACAACCTTCATTTGGTGACATTTCCATTTAAAAGATGGAGAGTTACAATTGCTCGATTGAAGGAGTCTTTTCCTTTATTTTAGGATTTGATTTTCCAAGGCCATTCAGAAAATTTCTTCTTCGGATATTTCAAGTTCTGGCAGAATTGTCATTAATCCAGATTATTCTAAGTTTTGGCTTGGTTGTCATTGGTCCAGATTTGATCTCCTCTAGTTGTGTATAACTTTCACTTCTCGAGTATTCCAATTTGAGTCATGCTGCACTGTCTTCATTATTATTATGTCTGGATATTTCCTGCCCTGGATCTGATATTTTAGTAAAACCACCCACTTTTTGAAAAAGGTGGGCCAAATGCCTTTTTTTAATTGTTTCAATTTAGAAAATAATTTGAATGGAGATGTCGACAAAAATCTAAAACAATTAATTTGAAATCTATTATTGATTTTGGTAGGTTCCCATAATGTTTAAAAGCCCACAAGTTTTGGCCTCTCCCCCCACTATAAATACCTCTCTAGACATGGGGAAGAGGCATCCAAGAGAGCTCGTTCTCTCCAATCTCTTTGCTTTTCTCTCTTTTTCCCGTTACTTCCTTTCATATTTTGCCATTCTATATTTCTATTTCTTCTCTCCTTCCTTTCACTCCGTGGGAGTACGCCACGTCCTCTTTGTAAGTTTTCTTCTTTATGTTTTGTTTTTCTTCTAAGTGAAGCCTTTGCTTCACCAGTACAAGCAATTTGGAATATAACCCCACAAGACTTGTTTTTGGGCCAAGTGTAATGTAACACCACCTAAGCCTATTAAGTCATTGTTTGGTTCTTGGAGAACAAAGCTCAATCCATTTGGACTATAACCCATGCGACTGCAAGCCTGACTCAATCTGGACCAGACCTAGTCCATTTGGATGATAGTCCTGTCTAGGTTTGACTCCAAACACCATGCCTTAATCTGGTCCTAGGTTAACTGAGTTCTGCTTCTTTGGATTATAACTTATGAACCAATGATGTTGATCTAGTTTGATCTTTCTCAATCCCCCAAGTCTTAGTTTAGTAGGCTTGACCAGGTCCAATTCTCTTAAAATCACAACAAATAAAACCGAAAACTGATCTTAAAGCAACAACCTTAAGTTGTTCCTAACATGATCATGCTCAGTTCTTTGGATTACAATCAATTGCTATGATACCAAACAATAATGACCCTAATTTTTTTAGGCAATTTAAAAAAAAATAATAGTATCAATTGAAATTTTAATTAAAGCATGTGGAAATCACTTTTTAAACAACCAACTTCTACCATTAAGTGTTGTTACCAACTCAAAATTGCTAATGCTAAACCACAATTTGAAGCAAACCGTCAAGCCAATGTTTCATAACAAGTAGAAAATACAAAAGTCACTTAAATTAAATGGATTCGTCTGGAAACATCAGATTCTCGCACAATGCATTAGCTTTATCACATACCTTTTATTTATGATCACCTGAATGGGTAAATAGCATTAGAACATGGGGAAGTTGTGAGTATGATGTCTACTATTGGTTTATTCAAGCATGTTGTAGACTAACATCATACTTGTATTATATTTACAACATATATATGCAACCAATAAATGCAGGGCATATCTACAATTGGAGATAGATGTTAATAGAAACCACACATAAAACAAAATGTACGCAACATAAATACATTTGCATATACTAAGAGTATCATGAATTGATCCAAAACCAGTCAAATTAGCCTAATTGAGTCCAGTCTTTGCAAACTCAAGCTCTGTTGCTTTGATTATATGTATAGAACTGTTAGCTTCAGCCAGCTAAAACTTTGTTTGCTGACCCTCAAATCATGCTTTAGCTTACAGAATAACCAAAGCCCTAATCATGTTTTAGCTTACAGTATTTTTTAGGTCCTAAAAAGTGCTCCTTCTGTTCAACTGACCCTTAACACTCAAGCTTTATATGCATGTAGGATAGGAGCAATCATTTGCATGGCCCTTGATGAAGAAACTCATTATTAATCCCATTAATCACTCAATTCTGAGGGCTAATCAGGATTTATGAGCAGTCAAACTTAAACTTTAGGCAATATTTGCTTCTAGATATATTAGGCAGTAAACAATGAAAAATATGGTTTAGACATAGGAATAGTTAAACCTCATATTGATAGGTCCATATAACAGCAGGAGGGGATTGTACTGGTTGTAGGGATTGTACTGGTTCCTATACAGGTGAGAATAATCACTCAATGTAGGCTCCATGTATAACTAACCTTAGTATTAGATTAAATACAAGAGTACAAACGGTTAGTAAGAGATCTAGATCAGAACAGATGAGGCATCATCGATAGGCAACTGAGTACCAACATTGGGTTCAGACGTGAGTCTGAATATGAAATTGATATAATGTCCAGGCTTCTGTTTACACTGGCATCCTTTTCTATGTATCCATACCAAGAGATGATTTATATCTATGTATGTATGTATAGTATGTCAGCCAATGCGTATGCCATATCAGTTTGCTCATTGACATTGCCCATTGGCCAATATGTAGTGAATGCATCTGTCTTGCTGTAGGTTAATATGCTTTGATAAGCAAAAAACTAGACGTGTTTTTAGCCAACTGAGTGAACTCTAGTTGAAGATTAATTTAAGAATTGATTCAAAAGTTAAGTTCATCTAGACGAAACCTCTAATATAAAAAGCAGAAAAAAAGAAAATCCCAACTGAAATAACTGTTAATATCAAATCCGAAGTTGGACAGCCCTTACCCCAATTGATATTGACATTCAAATTCATTATTACTTGAAAAATAAGAATCAAATGGGTCATTACAATTTAAACAACAAACTTCACACAGCATTTGAAAATCAACTCCAAGCTTTCTCCCCTTGTGTAAAACCAATGTGGGGTTAAGTTTTTGAACGACAAAAAGAAAAGCTACATATTTAAGAGATTGGTTGATACCTTTAAATGCGGTTTTCGAGGCGAAATTTAAGAGGGATGTCTGATTTTCAGACAGTTTTGAGTGTAAACGGAGGGACCTGGCTTGGTGCCACAGTTTTTCGTTTTTTCATCTTTTTCCTTCCTCAATCTGACCTCCAATCTTTCTCTACTGGCCCTCAGAACTCTTCTTCAAATCGTCTTCTTCAGATTGTGAGTTGTCGATGCAGTGAGGGCTTCTCTTTTTAACCCACAATAACACCTAAACTTGAAGTAGAAAGAATCGGAAATGATGCAAAACAGAGCATAACTGATTGCCAAAGGCAAATGCGACCGAAATAATTATTAGGGTTTCCTAAAAACTGATATCTTGATTACAAATGAACCTCAACACCTTATATCGCGATCCAAACAAAAGAGAACAATAAATAGAATCTAAAAATACAAAAAGCAGATCATGTTGCTCCGCTCTTGGGCCAACTTCACATGTAATACTAACACGCTCCTTTGATTTAATCCAGATTCTTTGTGCTCATCCCCACTCTTTTGAAGTCCAGCGATTGCACCTGATGGAAGGAACTCGCTCCAGTAGTTTAGCTATTAGGATTAAAATGTAAGGTAAGCACATTTCGATCAATCTTCATCACTCAGCCATCCACCACAACCTTTACTTCCTTGAAGCGAACTACCGGCAGAACGGTCATCACCTTCCGCTGCACATGCACATGGTTGAAATCGTGGAGCGTAGTCGTAGTCTGCATGTCATCAAACATTTTTCTCATTCGGAAACTTAAGAAACACAATTTCATCGAGGGCACCTTTTATGCCTCTTTCTAGGGATAGGAATGTTAATATATCCGATTTGGATCCGATATCCATTTCAAAAACATGGGATATAAAAAATTAATATCTAATCAAGAAATCATATCGCATTCAGATATATATAAATATTTGGTCATATTTGAATCACATTTATTTTTAAACGAATATCACATATCTAAGTCTCTTACATTTTGAAAATAGGTCAAATTCGGTTGGAAATTCGAATTTGGGTATGAAAGTGAAAGTCGGATTTAAATTAGGAAATTGGATTCCCTACTTTGTTCATATTCAAATCCGAATATGTGAATTATTGGAAAAATGACATACAGTTAAGGGTATATCTGATTCTAATTCAATGTTGACATCTCTCCCTCTTCCCTTTCAATTTATTTTCTATTTGGAACGAAATTGTATGAGGCAACAATATATTACCCAATGGTAGATAAGTTTGTGTACTGGAACCATGTTGCTACCTTGATGATGATTCCCCATGTTAAGTTGTGTCCTCCCATACCTCCAACTCATTGCCTTGCGAAGCCGCCACCTCTTTGCCTTTGTACTGAGCAAATTAACATTCTCATAGCAGAGTTCACTGGCTTCTCTGGTCACCCATTGTCTAAAACAAAAGTGAAATTCATAGACTCTCAAAGGTTGACAATTTTAGGGGGTGTGTTTGATGAAAGACAGAATTATGGAGTTCTAGAATCAAATTTTGATGAAATGGGAAGTGCCTTATCAAATAAAGCATTTGGAGTCCGGAATTATGAATTGAATTTTTGAAATTGTGATTCTAGCCTCGTTGGGAAAGCAACCAATTCCAATTTGTATTATGGTCAGTCGGCGCAAAAGTATGCTGCAAGCAAAATTGTGTATGTTGCAGCATCACGGGGCAGGGACCAAATTGGAAAGAGAAGTTGCAATTACATAAAAGAACTGCAGAAAAAGCAAATTAATCCATAGAAGCACTTGACTGTTAGAACCACAAGTCACAAAAATGTCTTTTTTTGACAAAATCACTACAAATACTTGATCAATCGATGTTCAACTAATTCACGAAATAAAATGGCGACGTGACATGCGAAGTGCAATATGCCATTAAAACGCAAATGTCTGAGCATGGCGGATAACGTCATCAAATATCAAAGGACAACGATGTCCACATCAACCTGCACTGAGATGAAACGAACTGATGGAGATGAAGTTGGAGACACTTATTTCTTCCTTTGTCCTGTTCTACAATTATTCAGGTGATATTAGACAACAATGTTTGGAATTTTGTTTCTAATTTTTTCCGATGTGATCTGGATCTGCACCTGGATGCATTTGGCCGGGGTAGATTTGGCGGGAAGAAAAGCTTAGCCGCTTGCTTGAATGCTATTAATTATGAAAATCTTAACTCACTATCCACAGTGGTTGGGCTTAGGGACTTCTCTGCACAGTAACATGGACGGGCTAGCTGTTCGCCAACCCGACCTTATCTTCAACATTATGTCATACATCTAATAGAGTCAAGGTTTATAGTTGCGTGGTTGGTCCAATGCTATTAATGAAAATGTTGGACGAACGTTTTATATCGACATCAGCTTTATCAAAAATGTAGGTGGGATTTGAAGGAGTCCAGTCATAGTTGCACGTAAATTTGCAAAACTAAAAATCCCATCATGTCCAGCACTGATTTCGTAGATTGTTCCCTTTTGGCCTGGATTCAAATCAAGACATTTACTGAATTTGTTGCCCAGCTGGACTCTTCGCTTGGCCTTAGGTGGCAGCAATCTTTTTTTCTTAGTTTAATGGCAGAATTTGAACAGCAAGCAATGGGGTCTTAGTATAAGGTTGTTGTTTCTGGTCCTACCAAGCGACTTTGTTCATTGTTTGTTAATAAATGGAAGGAAGGGAGCATAAATTCCCAGCAACGTTGCATCGCAAGTCCCACCAGATGAGATTCATTCCTACTACCCCCCGCCTTGACCATTCCAATCCAATTTATTACTACCATACAAACTGACCTGAACCTGAAAGCGATACTCAAACCAGGCATTTCATCCTCTGGTTTCTATATTAGATTACTGTTTTCATGGTATGAGTATTAGAAGTCCCTAAGCCCAACCACTGTGGATAGTGAGTTAAGATTTTCATAATTAATAGCATTCAAGCAAGCGGCTAAGCTTTTCTTCCCGCCAAATCTACCCCGGCCAAATGCATCCAGGTGCAGATCCAGATCACATCGGAAAAAATTAGAAACAAAATTCCAAACATTGTTGTCTAATATCACCTGAATAATTGTAGAACAGGACAAAGGAAGAAATAAGTGTCTCCAACTTCATCTCCATCAGTTCGTTTCATCTCAGTGCAGGTTGATGTGGCCACATTTGTCTCTTAGTCAGGTGGACATCGTTGTCCTTTGATATTTCCGTTTTAATGGATCTTGTATCTTCCCGGATGCCAAAATTACCGTAGAAATAGAACAGAATCATGCTTTAAAAGTAGATTATGCTCGATACAATTTTTAATTAATGACAAGTTGCTCCACATTGAGCTCCATGAAATTCAGAGCTTTGGTAACCAAGTTGGCATTTACTTACCTCTCGTGACAGCACATCCCTCATTGTCCCACCTTCCGGGATAACTAGTAGTGGGTGTAACCAAAAAAAGTTCAACTAGTCACTAATGCTAGAAAAATGTTGGAGTGATCTGTCCGTCTCACACATTCATTTTAGGGATACAGAAAAAGCAAGGAAAGTGGGGAGGATGATGCCCAGTGGCACCTGGATGTGTGAGCATAGGGATGTAGTTCCCAGTCAACATCTGAACTAAACGATACGCATACAGAGCCACCCACCTGGATGTATGGGTACCGGGTACCCGCCGGAGACCTGGCCCGGCGCCTAGGCCTTTTTCGTTCTAGGCCAAGGCTCCAAGTCAAGTGGATGACATTAAAGGAAAATGGATAGAACAGTAGGTCAACTCAGATCAGATGGTGACGATTAGAACTCGGAATTGAATCCGTAGTTCCGCATTTGTAATTTATTTTTTATAGTGGGATAGATCCAGATCGAGATCCGATGCGTAACTCACCCACTTTTAAGGATAAGAAGCTGAAGCTGCCTGACCTGAAATTTTATTAAAAAAATTAACACCGCCCTCAGGGTGGAGAAATGGCAACCAGGTAATATATTGGGAAAAAGTGGGTAGTTCTATCATAGACGTGCTATATCAAGAAGCGGATAGGGGCCTCGGGAAACAGAAACGGACTGCCGTGGCGTGGTGACGACACGGAGAAACCATCTTGATCATCGAAGGGAAGGAGAATGGCGAGCAACCCACCTCGTTCGTCGGCGTCGATTGCCGACTTGCCGGAGAACTGCGTCTCCCACGTCCTCTCCCTGATGTCGCCGAGGGAGGTCTTCCGATCGTCCGCCATCCCGACGAGCTTTCAGTCAGCGGCCAACTCCGACTACGTCTTGGAGAAGGTGCTCCCGCCCGCTCTCCCGGAATTGCTCTCCCGTGCCGTTTCGCCGGTCTGCTTTTCCTCGAAGATGGAGCTCTTTTTCCGCCTCTGCTCTGTTTACTATTCCTTACATTGTTGCCTTCTAACTGCTGCATTTGTCCAACTCCCTCCATTGTTGCCTTGCATTGGCTTTTTTTCTTCTTCTTTGTTTGCACTACTTCATGCGTCACTCATTTAAACATTTCTCAAAGTCTCACTAGCCAGGGGCACCCCAACTCCTCATTTTTCTTTTTATAAATTACTTGAAATTTTTAATAATTTTTATAGAGGATTTCCAAATTTTCATTTAGCTCTATACAAAAATTAAAAAAATTTATATTTCAGCCTCTATTAAAATTTTCAAACTATTGTTTGCTCCCCAAATGAATAATTCATGCTCCGCCGTCACTGGCATATTGCACTTCGCATGTCACGTCTCCATTTTATTTCGTGAATTAGTTGAACATCTGTTGATCAAGTATTTGTAGTGATTTTGTCAAAAAAAAAAAAAAAAAAAAAAAAGACATTTATGTGACTTGTGGTTCTGCTTCTATGGATTAATTTGCTTTTTATGCAGTTCTTTTTGGTGGCATGGGAGGGCGCAACTGAACATGGGAATCATCATCAAGGGAGCAACAAGGTTCCAGTACACAAACTTATCTACCATTGGGTAATATATTGTTGCCTCATACAATTTCTTTCCAAATAGGAAATAAATTGAAAGGGAAGAGGTAGGGATGTCAACATTGAATTAGAATCGGATATACCCTTAACTGTATGTCATTTTTCCAATAATTCACATATTCGGATTCTAATTTGAATCCGACTTTTACTTTCATACCCAAATTCGAATTTTGAACCGAATTTGACCTATTTTCAAAATGCAAGAGACTTAGATATGTGATATTTGTTTAAAAATAAATGTGATTCAAATATGACCAAATATATATATCTGAATTTGATAAGATTTAATAATTAGATATTAATGTTTTTTATATCCCATGTTTTTGAAATGGATATCCGATCCTAATCGGATATATTAACATTCTTATCCCTAGAAAGAGGTGTGAAAGGCGCCCTCAATGAAATTGTGTTTCTTAAGTTTCCGAATGAGAAAAATGTTTGATGACATGCAGACTACGACTACAACCATGTGCATGTGCAGCTGGTGACAAAAGAAAAAGTTGTGATGATTCGGAAGGTGATGACCATTCTGGCGGAAGTGCACATCAGGAAAGAAAAGGTTGTGGTGGATGGCTGAGTGATGAAGATTGATCGAAATGTGTAAACTACTGGAGCGAGTTCCTTCCATCAGGTGCAATCGCTGAACTTCAAAAGAGTGGAGATGAGCACAAAGAATCTAGATTAAATAAAAGGAGCATGTTAGTATTACATGTGAAGTTGGGCCAAGAGCGGAGCATCAAGATCTGCCTCTTGTGTTTTTAGATTTTATTTATTCTTCTCTTTTGTTTGGATCGCGGTGTTGTGATTCATTTGTAATCAAGATCAGTTTTTAGGAAACCCTAATAATTATTTCGGTCTCATTTGCCTTTCGCAATCAGTTATGCTCTGTTTTGCATCATTTCCGATTCTTTCTAGTTTAAGTTTAGCTGTTATTGTGGGTTAAAAGAGAAGTCCTCACTGCATCGACAACTCACAATCTGAAGCAGAGTTCTGAGGGTCAGTAGAGAAAGATTGGAGGTCGGATTGCTTCATTCAAAGATTCAATCGTCTGCGATGCAAGAATGAATGGGAACAAACTTTAGCCAAATGCAAGAAAGCATGAACATTTGTCCGAGTAAAGCTGTAGTTGTCGGCCTGCAACGAATGGCTGCAACGTGGGAGGAAGGTCATCGAAAACTGCAGAAGATGCACATTGAGCACGAGAAATGGTTGTGAATTTTGGAAATTTTCTGTGGTAAGAAGACGATTGAAGATTGTGAAGATGCTAGGGTTAGGGAAACCGAACTTCGGGTTCTTCCAATATTCGGATTCAAGAAAACCAGGTCCCGAGGATCCCCCAAATTCGGTCATTGAATGTGAGATTCCTAGGCGATCAATCGCAAGAGATCGGTCATAGTCGCCATCCAGGGAGAGCAGCCAACGCCGAAGACCAGTTGCCTCAATCGGAATTTCATCGCACTCAGCCGTTTACAGGTGAAACAAACTCGTCCCTCTTCAGCGAACGGCATTGCCAATCTACCATTATTGACTGAGGACTCCACCGGCGGTTGCCAGCAGAGAGGCGAGCCTATTCGACGATGCCCGACGCCGCCCCTGAAGCCGGCCACTACACCTTGACCCATTTTTTTGGGTGCAAAATCTTGTTCCCATTTTTAGCTGTTTTTTAATTCCCAATAACCGGATGTGGACCGATACCAGCTTTGTTGCCCTAAACCTATCTCAAACTCCAACCATATTATTTTTACTCAAACCCAAGCCTAGACCTGAATACGATCTTCAATCCTAAACAATATTCATATTCATACCTAAATCCATCCCAACTTCTAAACTTGAACTTAAGTCCAACCCAAATATTTAAGCATAGATCAAAACATAAAACTGATCTAGATGACCACAATCTAATACCATCCTCCTACAACCACGTCAATGTCTACCTCTCATATTTTGGATTTTATTTATTATTGTCTTTTGCTTTGATCCAGATCCACGGATCCGCTTTTAATCCATGTAAAGGGTGTTAGACTCGTTTGTAATCAGAGATCAAACCTTAATCATTATTTGACATTTCTTTTATTTTTTACAATCAATTACATTTTGTTTTGCATGGTTTCTCATTCTTCCTAATTTAATTTAGGCATTGATCATAAACTAGGTTTCATGATTCATGAGTTAGGATGAGTTAAGACAACAAGTTCGGCACTCTGGGGAAAATGTGTGAGGTTCTATGCTTTGCGAGTGTATGCTTTGTCTAGTAGCGGAGCCACATGGTGACTGGTGTAGGCAGTTACCATACCAGTCTCTTAATTTTTTTTTTAAATAACCATCTTTAGACATTTATCCTTTTATATATATATATATATATATATAAACGAGTACCCTTCCAGCCATTTTTTTGGCTCCGCCATTCGCTTTATTTGCATCGTCTTTTTAGTGCAGTTTACGGAGTATGTCTTCCCCTAATATGTAAATAAGGCAATTTAGTGTGTAATGGTCCATATCAGCCCAGATGTAGCTCTGCTATTGAAGTGTGTCACTGCATTTTGCTTGGACCCCTTCGATATCTGGTCTGCGTGATCTTCAAATCCAGGAGTGGATCAGCTTAAGTAATTCAAAATCATGACTTCAACTATGTCCATGTAAAATTAAACTTCAAAATCCACATATGGAATTAACCGATCCTTCAACATTTGGATATCTAAGCTAATCCAGTCTGAATATGAAATTGATGTAATGTCCAGGCTTCTATATACACTGGCATCCATCTCTAATCTCTATGTATTCATAGCAAGGGGTGATTTTATATATATATATATATATATATATATATATATATATATATATATATATATATATATATATATATATATATATATATATATATATATATATATATATAGTATCTCATGCAATGCATATGCCATACCAGTTTGCTCATTGATATTGCCCATTGGCCAATATGCAATGTAATGCATTCGTCTTGCTTTTAGGTCAATATGCTTTGATAAGCAAAAAAGAGACGTGTTTTTAGCCAACTGACTTAACTCTTCGATGGATATTAATTTAAGAATTGATTCAAAAGGTAATTTCATCTAGACGAAATCTCTAATTTAAAAAGCAGAAAAAAAGAAAATCCCAACTGAAATAATAGTTAATATCAAATCCGAAAGTTGGACAGCCCTTGTCCCAATTGATGTTGGCATTCAAATTCGTTATTACTCAAAAAATAAGAATGAAATGGGTCAGTACAATTTAAACAACAAGCTTCACACTGCATTGGAAAATCAACTCCAAGTTTTCTTTCCTTGTGTAAAACGAATGTGGAGTTAAGTTTTCGAAAGACAAAAAGAAAAGTTACAAAAATAGTAAGGGCGTGGTTGATACCTTTAAATGCGGGTTTTGGAGGCTAAATTTAAGAGGGATGTCTGATTTTCAGACAGTTTTGAACATGATGCATGTTTCTATACTGACACCCGACAGAAGCGTGGAGCGGACGGTGCAGGTGGGAGCAGATCTTCAAAAGTTGAACACTGTAGACGACCCTTGCCTTTTCTTCCCGCGGAGTGATGAACAAGAAGGTTTTCTTTTCTCTGAGATAGCACTACCCAACTGCTTCCTTCGCTTCATCTTCTACTTCCTGTTTCATTTAGTCGAACTGTTGCAGGTGGGACTTAAGCGCATCGATGCTGCCTACGACGCTATGTTGCCGCTGGGTTTTTCGAGAAGTGAGGTTAAGAGCGCAATTGATTCCTTGAAGAAGGTAATTAGTTCATTGAACGAGTTGTTTTGGGTTACTGTTTTTTCTGCATTCCGTTGCGTTTATGATTCTTTTGATTTCGATCTCAAGGTTTATGGTGACAAAGTAGTATGGCCGTTCATCGAAGAAGGCTCCTACGGGATTTTGATTGATACTCTTTTGGAACAGCAAAAGGTAATGGTAGATGTCGACATTTTATAAATTTCTTTTATCATAGTTGCGTTTATGATTCCCATCTGTTTGGTAAATTTGTGTCATGGTAGGCTTCCGTTCAAGTGCTTTGCTTGTAACATACAAAATCCTTGTGTTCCATTACTGTAACAGGTTTTAATTAATTATGTGAGCTCTTTTTTTGGCTGACCAAGAGAAATGTTTTTTTTTACCATCGAAGTTACCACCTAATCTCTCATTCTCTTAAGATGCACAGCTTTCTCGTGCCTCGAAGTGCCACCCCTTTATACTTCAACTAGTGGCTGCCTTTTTTGCAGTAAGAAAAGTTAATGTCCCAATAATTTCAAATAGGAACAGGCCTCCTATCATTGTGCCAGCCTTCTTGGAGACATGATATAAGTTTTTTTCTTTTTTTATAGTTGGCTTTTAATGAGGGGAGTTGTTATTATGCATCGTTGTCAATTTTTGGTTCTCTTAATTAGTGAAAGGGGGCTTCAGAAACCAAGTTTTCACAAAACTTGGTTTAGTGAAGACCAATCCTCTTAAGGAGCTTTTAGAAAATAGCTTTTACATTTGGGTCGCACAACCAAAACTTTGGTAAACAACAGATTTTGTGGAAACTGGGTTTTCATCCAACCCACTTTTCAGCTCATCCAAGGTAAAACCTTCTTTCAAAGTAAAACCAGGTTTTACCTCCGAAACTCTGGTTCTCCTCTGTTAAGAGTTACAACCTCTCAACGGCATGCAAATTCTGGCTACACGGTCGGAGAGCTAAGAGCCATGAGAAAGATTTCATGCTTCTTTTTTATCTGAAATAAAAATTTCCATTTTTTGCTTTTTGAATTTCTATTTTGTTATGTAACTAATATCTTTAAGTAAATGTATCCACTTAACGAGTTTGAGTCACCTTAAGTATTCAAGTAAGTTATATAACTAATATCTTTAAATCTTAACGAGTTTGACTCACCTTAAGGTATTCAAGTAGAAGCACTTCATTAGCATTAGCACATTCTGAAGTGACTTTGTGTCTCCTCAAATGTCCTTTTTTCTTGGTTATGATACTCATGCTCATGCGTACTAGTTGAAACCCTTCTTCTTGAAGCATGTTGCATGGTTCAACCGGACCGTAGGCCTTTACAGAGCTGAATTGCAAGTTGGTTTCAGTTTATAGCCTGGGTCAATCTGGAGGACTCGCAAGTTAGCTCATTGAGTTTCACAACTCAGCTAGATTCTTTACACACATGAGGGGGCGCCATCAAAATTCTCTGAAAAATTGAAAAAAATGACATTGTGATGACTTAAAACTTTCATTGAACACCCACATCGGGCATGTGCCGATGACTTTAGTGCCTTTTTAGCAAAATATTCTGGCTCCGCCACTGCATGATTGTGTTTTTTTTTTTTTTATGCTCTTTACTGTTTGCCTCTTCAATTGGCGGCAGAATTAAAAGATGTGTTTTGAGTGATTCTTAGCTTAAACAAACTGAGGATCTCAGTAACATAGATTGTAAATCCACGGTACATGTTGAAAACCATGGGTTTAAGGTTTGATTGGAGGGAAGGGGGGTTCCGACCTTAAACTCTTGGATCTTAGATCCACAGTGAAATAAACATAACCTTAATTATTCTGACCACATGTTTACTGTTCTTTACATTGTTGCCTTCTAAATGCTGCATTTGTACAACTCCTTCCATTGTTGCCTTGCATATGCTTTTTCTTTTGCTTTGTTTGCACTTCATGCATCACTCATTTAGACATTTCTCAAAGTCTCACTGGCCAGGGGGCAGGCAGGGGCCTTGGCCCTCCCTCATTTTTTTTCAAATTACTTGAAATTTTAAAAAAATTTATACAGGGGTTTCCAAATTTTCATTTAGCTCTATTCAAAAATTTAGAAAAATTAGTATTTCGACCCATATTAACATTTTAAAACTATAGTTTGCTCCCCCTAATGAATAATTCATGCTTCGCTCCTGGCATGTTGCACTTCGCATGTCATGTCTCCATTTTATTTCGTGAATTAGTTGAACATCGATTGATTAAGTATTTGTAGTGACTTTATCACAAAAAAAAAAAAAAAAAAAAAAAAAAAAAAACATTTCTGTGACTTATGGTTCTAACAGTTAAGTGCTCCTTTCATGGATTAATTTGCTTTTTCTGCATGTTCCTTTATGCAATTGCAACTTCTCTGTCCAATTTGGTCCCTGCCCAGTGATGCTGCAGCATACACCAGTTTGCTTGCACCATACTTTTGCCCCCCGAATGACCATAATACCAATTGGGATTGGTTCCTTTCCCACAAGAATAGATTAAAGGGGCGTTTGACGGACTTAAATTTTGATTCTATACTTAAAATTTTAGTAGCACAATTCCACATTAAATTGGAAGTAGAATGAAAAAAATTCCAGCTTTAGTTTCCCTTTACATTTGATGGTTTAGAATTTTAATTCAAGAATTGAAAATGATGTGTTTGATAATGCAGAAATTAAAATTATAGAATTGATTAATTAAGACCATCATGACGACACGTGCTTTAGAAAGAGATGAAAATTTATAAAATTTTGAAATGATAATTTAACCTCGAGGCTAGAGTCACAATGTCAGAAATTCAATTCAAGCTCAAAATTCTTTATTTAATAACACAATTCCCATTTCATAAAAATAAAACTTTTAATTTTAGAACTCCATAATTGTGTCTTTCATCAAACACACCCCTTAGAAGTATCAACCTTTGAGAATCTATGAATGTCACTTCTGCTCTGTTAATTTGTTCAGGACAAAGGCAAACAGGTGGCGGCTTCGCAAGGCAACGAGTTGGTGGTATGGGAGGGCGCAACTGAACAAGGGGAATCATCATCAAGGGAGCAACATGGTTCTAGTACACAAACTTATCAACCATTGGGTAATATAATGTTGCCTCATACAATTTGGTTCCAAATAGAAAATAAATTGAAAGGAAAGAGATAGGGATGTCAAGATTGAATTAGAATCGGATATACCCTTAACTGACACATGTTCGGATTTAAATATGAACCAAGTAGGTAATCCAATTTCTCAATTTGAATCCGACTTTTGCGTTCATACCCATATTCGAATTTTGAACCGAATTTGGCCTATTTTCAAAATGTAAGAGACTTGGATATATGATATTTGTTTAAAAATAAATGTGATCCGAATTTGATAAGGTATTTATATATATTTGAATTTGAATTCAATCCGATGTCATTTCTTAAATCTGAATCCGATCTGATTTCTTAGTCAGACATTTATTTATTTTTTCATATCCGATGTTCTCGAAACAGATATCCGATCCAAATCAGATATATTAACATTTCTATCTCTAATAAAAAGTGCTACAAAAGGGGCCCTCAATGAAATTGTGTTTCTTGAGTTTCCGAATGAAAAAATTGTTTGATGACATGCAGACTACGACTACTCTCCACGACAACAACCATGTGCAGCTGGTGACAAAAGAAAAAGTTCTGATGTTTCGGAAGGTGATGACCGTTCTGCCGGTAGTTCGCATCAAGGAAGTAAAGGTTGTGGTGGATGGCTGAGTGATGAAGATTGATCGAAATGTGCTTACCTTATATTTTAATCCTAATAGCTAAACTACTGGAGCGAGTTCCATCAGGATTGCATCGCTGGACTTCAAAAGAGTGGGGATGAGCACAAAGAATCTGGATTAAATCAAAGGAGCGTGTTAGTATTACATGTGAAGTTGGCCAAGAGCGGAGCATCATAATCTGCTTCTTGTATTTTTAGATTCTATTTATTGTTCTCTTTTGTTTGGATGGCGATTGAGTTTCATTTGCAATCAAGATCAGTTTTTAAGAAACCCTAACAATTATTTGTGTCTCATTTGCCTTTCGCAATCAGTTATGTTCTCTTTTGCATCATTTTCGATTCTTTCTAGTTTAGTTTAGGTGTTATTGTGGGTTAAAAGAGAAGTCCTCACCTCACTGCATCAACAACTCACAATCTGAAGAAAGACGCTGAAGAAAGACGATCTGAAGAAGAGTTCTGAGGGCCAGTAGAGAAATATTGGCGGTCGGATTGCTTCATTTAAAGATTCAATTGTCTGCGATGCAAGAATGAATGGGAACAAACTTTAGCCAAATGCAAGAAAGCATGAACATTTGTGCCAGTAAAGCTGTAGTTGTCGGCCAACTCGGTAGGAATTGCTGCAACGTGTGAGGAACGTGATCGAAAACTGTAGAAGATGCACGTTGAGCACGAGAAATGGTTGTGGATTTTGGAAATTTTCTGTGGTAAGAGGACGATCGAAGATTGTGAAGATGCTAGGGTTGGGGAAACCTAACTTCTGGTTCTTCCAATATTCACATTCAAGAAAACCAGGTCCCGATGTGCCCCCAAATTCGGTCATTGAATGTGAGATTCCTAGGCGATCAATCGGAAGAGATCGGTCATAGTCGCCGTCCAGGGAGAGCAGCCAACTCGTCCCTTCTCAGCGAACGGCATGAAAATCACCACCGAGCTTGGAGATGCTATGGTGAATCAACCGTCCAACCAAACCCGGCTGCTAGCTAGCAGGGGACGGAAGGCCGAGCTGGCCACCCTTGTGCGATGGCCGGACAACTTGATTCCCAGTGGAAGGAGGCTGGATGGCCACCGTCTCTGCGGCGGCAGAGGTTTTATTTTCTGGCATATGCTTGTTGCATTCATGGAATGGGTATGGGGAATGGTGTGCACAACTTGATTTCGTCCCTCTGATCGCAATATTATTCGAAACTAGTTATGTGCATCATACGAACCTCATTATATGCATTATATTGGTGTACGAATCTTGATTAAAATACTTTTATTTCACGCTTAAAAATAATTTTTTTTGTAAAAATAAAATAAAAAATAAAAAAACAAAAGACTATGAATATTTTTTTAACCAAAATATTATTTCTTCCTTTACTGTACATTTATTGAGTAATGGTCCATATCAACCCACATGTAGCTCGGCCACTAAAGTGTACTGCTGCATTTTGCTTGGACCTTTTCTATATCTTGTATTCAATATATACATTTAAAATAAAACTTCAAAATCCACATCTGAAATTAACCGACCCTTCAACATTTTATCTAAGCTTTTGGACATGAATCATATTGATGCCCAAGGTCTCTGTCCAAATCAAGCCCACTTTCGAGCCAAATCTAGTTTCAAACCCAAGTAAATGCATCTTTCCGTTATCCGCATCATAAAGGTAGTCTATAAATTGGATTCATTTTGAAACCAAAACAATTTTAAGTTCATGACCTGAACCTTCAAATCCAATCCAATTTTCACAACTCATTGATTTGGTCGACTCTAACTTAAAATTAAAATTCAAACCGATATGTGGATTCAAACTTTAAGTCATGGCCAAGCTCAGTAATGTCCATTTTGGAATAAAAAACAACCCGAACTTTCACAATAAATTAAATCTAACACTACTTTTAAATTTGGATTTGGATCCAGATCTCAAAAGAGCTTTGCATGACTTAATTTCTTTGAATCCATGCAATGACCTTGTTTTTAAGGCAATTTCTTTTTCCAAAATTAGAAATCTTTTTAAATTAAAATCAAAACACATCAAAATGACTTGTCCAACGACCCTGCTTTTAAAACTATTAGGCTTTGTCACTTGCGAACTCCAAACCGCCAGAACTTAAATACTGACTTATATTATTTGAATCAAACTATGTGAATAAATGGTTTACAATATGTGAAAACCACAGGGCTCTATGGCGTTCAAAATTCATAATTCACAAAATTGAAATCATAACATGAACCAATTGGTTGAATAGTCACGACAGTAGGAAAACCTCATCACAATTTCTTCCATTAACGATCACATGGGAATGTGAAATTGGGGAGAGAACTCGGGGAAAATCTCAATGTGATGTTACCTTTATATTATTTCAGTTTCTATCAACCAATTCAAAGTCAAACTTATCTTATTGTTACGTATGGTAAATAGAAACAATGAATAGTCTCATGATTAATTATGCACATGAATGACAAGAACATTTATTGCAACCATAATTTAGCTTCCCTTGTCGATAAGTTGCTAATACTTGACGGTGGAAATTCAATCGGCATTGATTTATTCATACAACATTTTTATGTAATGCAAACGAGAACAACCAAACAACCACACAATGACGACTGATCATGTACCAGTAGTAGACTTACACATCGGTTATTGTCCTTTTTTAGGCAACTGACCACCCATAATGGGACTAGAACAAGATCACGATCCCTACCAGACATATACCCGTCTAAACTGAACCTCGTAAGTCAGTATAAAACGTCCCCAAATCCCTCCACCTAACCAAATAAGCAATGAATGTAAAAAGGGGGAGCTGTAGGGATTACACATGCGTCAGATACTATGCATAGAGCTCTCACAACCAGGGGCGGAGGCAGGATTTTTTTCAGGGGCGGGCCAAACGGTTCAACGAACTATATTATATTATATTATATTATATTATATTATATTATATATATATACTTATACACTTTAGATAATATTTGCAAACCACAGAATTAATAACTTGGTTTCCTCTTGGTTTTCTCCCTCTTGATCAATAACTTGTTTTTTTTTTTTTGAAATAATCTTGAATATTTTTCATCTTCTTCTCAATAAACTAACTTGAAAAACTTGAAATTTAAAATAGACAATAAGATTTAAACATTATAAATATATAAAAACCCAATAAACATAGCACAATGCAAGCAACATATGAAGATCTCATGATTATAAGTTTATAACTGTTCAAATATACAACATAAGTGGGCATTAAAGAAGTAACTGTTATATATCTAATATTATAAGTTTATAACTGTACAAATATACAACATAAGTGGGCATTAAAGAAGTAACTGTTATATAATGCCAAACATCTCAGCTAGCCAACAGTCCCAATTCCCAAATTACCTCCGGTCCTCCGCCAGGCGCCAAGTCTCTGTGCTGTGTTGTGGGCCAGCCGGCCAGGGCAAGGAGAGAGTGAGCCAGCGGGCAGCGAGAGCTGCAATTGTGGCTGGTGTCAGTGTGGGCCAGAGCAGCCAGGAAGGAGGAGCGAGCGAGCGAGCCAGATGTGTGATTGTGGCCTGTGGGCCAGGGCAGGGAAAGAGCAGCCAGCGAGAGAGAGGGCGTCAGATTGAGAGAAAGGGCTTTGCTATATGCTACCGTTGTGGGCCAGAGACGAGGCAGGACTCAGGAGGGGACCATCGGCGGGAGAAAGAGGTGGGCCAGAGAGGAGAGGAGGGGACCATCGACCAAGCAACCGAGAGAAAGAGGGGAAATGGTTGTGGGCCAGAGAGGAGGGGAGGGGACCATCGACCAAGCAAGCGGGAGAGAGAGGCTAGGGTAGGGCACAGAGGGAGTGAGCGAGAGAGAAAGGGGTGAAAGACGGGAGTGAGCGAGAGAGAAAGGGGTGAAAGACGGGAGGGATTGAGTGGGTTGGGCCAAGACCATCCACGGGTCAAGACCATCTGCGGGTCGGGCCAAATCCATTTGCGGGTTGGGCCAGAATAAAAAAAATTAATTTTTTTAATATAATTTTTTTTTTTCTCTGGAGCTCACCTGGGCCATGGCCCAGGCGGCCCCCCCTCCCTCCGCCCCTGCTCACAACTCACTCAAACATTCATAGGCCAATTCATCACATTCATGCATCAAACCATGCCTACGTGCCAATCCACACACAAACCCACAAAATGGCTCTCCAACTTCAGGTTCAAAGGCCTGAGACTCAACTCTCTAAATTGAGGGTCCTTCAGGAAGAGTAAACCCCGCCAGCCATGACAATGTGTCCAAACCACCCAGCCCGTCCCTAACCAGTATCCTCACCTACCGGGACCACGCCCAGCGCACGTATCAATAGGCAAAGAAACGAGTCTAATTGGCCTCCTCTAACACCCCTATTCTGGCCACAGGCCAAGGACGGTGGCCAGAAGTGGTCGGCCTGGCTAGCATAGGGTTGGCAAAAGAAGGCCACGAAGAAAAGGCACTTACCTGGTCCCGTAGATGCATGCAGCATGTCCCTGGTCGGCAAAAGCAGGCATCAGTCGGTGGCAGCAGGTTGGAGATCGGCAGACGCAGCTGGCAGTCCAGAATTTATGGTAGACCAAGGGTTTTGGGTGCTCTCATGCTCACGCGGAGAAATCTCCCATAACACCTATATAGGGAATCATGATGGCGAAGGGGCATGTTGATGTCTGTTAGGCACGAACCCGGTTGGGCTAGAAAGTCCGAACCAAGTGCGTCTGATACGGGCCTCAGTATAGGTCCGGACCCAGTTGCCACTAGTGGGCTCGAGCCACGTCCAAGGAAACGCAAAGCCTCCGATCACTGGGCTCGAGCTCATCAGCACGAGGTAGAAGACCTTCCCTGCGAGGTTAAGGCAGCACTTTCAAAGGTTGCAGTGGGCGGAGAGGGTGGAGCAACCAAGACCGAAGTGCTAGAAGTGGCTAAGCCCCCAGGCGGTTCAGAAATGATTGACGGTCTCACCAAGCCGAACGAGTTAGAACGTCCACGTGAGCCCGATTAGCTTAACCCCTAGGGCGCGTCAAGGCCAAGGCCTTGAGCTTCGGCTAAGTCAAGAAGACTCGGCCCAAGAGCTAAATCCGAAGTGAGGGCGGCAACCCTCACGAGGTCCCCACCCTAGGCTCGCAAGGTCTAGGGGTTAATTCTTAGATTTGCTTAAGTGTTGGGCGCTAGGCCCGAGTTTATTACGCTTTATTGTGTTTGCTTTTGCAGCTAGGACCCAAGTCAATAAGGCTCAGCTCAACTCGGCGCAAGAAGGCTAAGGAGCAAGGCGCCAAAGAAGAAACAAGTGAAGAACTTGGGCTCGTTCCCAAAGGGATTCGAACCAAGGACCTACCTTGGCGGGATGTGCCAGGCGGGATTTGTAATGGGTCGGGGTAGATAGGTTAGATTTGGATCATAGATCCGGTTTGAATTAGGAATGTATATATTCTTTTGGATCATTGTACAAAGTATCGAAGATTTGGAAATAGAAGCCATTCGGCGTTTTTTGTCTCTCTCCTCTCCCGAGGTCTCTCTCTCTCTCGTCTCCCACCTTGCTCAAACCGAGAGCTTGGCGTCTCCTCCCACCTCGCGTCCTCTTCCTCCATGGCGCTCTAGAACCTAAGTCCTTGAAGGCCGGCGATCTTGGAGTCACCGGGAAAGGCAGCAAGGCGAAGGCGGATCTCTCCCTCACCGGCGGCGATCCCTCCTCCGACCACGTAAGTACCCCATCCGAGCTGTTTTGTAAAACTGGTTTTCTAGCGCCTTCTCTCTTAAACCCGTGAGAGTTGAGAGGCTAGAAACCTGATTGGGAAGGCTGGAGACGTAGGACTAGTTCCTCGGCTTCGGCGGGACATCTTGAAGGACTGATCTCTCGGATATCCTTGGTGAAACGAGAGAAGGGTGAACGACAAACCGGCTGTAAACTCACCCTCGGTCTTGTCCTCGGCATACCCGAGAGCAAGGCTGAGACCCACGGCGAGACGTGCCCGGGAGTCGCTCTTACCCCTCTCATTTCAGTTTGCATATCCTTCAGATTAGCCGGAGAGAGTTTGAAGTCGTTTCACCGGAGGAAATGCCCGGAAAAGCCAAAAATAAGGCTCGGCCCCTCTAGGAAAAGTCACAGACCAGAAAGTTTAAAAGCTTAATATAATGAAATCGGTCCGTTGAAACCAAGTAAAAACTAGCTTAAAAGGGTCGCCCGAAGAAAAGCTACAAATAGGTGTAATTCGGGTGAGATCCGACGGCTAGAAGTGCAACCGGCCACTTGCCGAAAAATCGGACAATTCCGGCCGCCGCTGCAACTTCCGGCGACCGCCATTGTTCCCGGCGAAGGAGGACGATCCTGCCCAGTGCTTCCCAAGTTTTCGAACTAATCCAGCAAGGGCAGATTGGACTTTCGGTGGAAGAAGATCAGGCCTAGCCGCCGGCGAGTTTGGAGCCTCATCCTTGGTCGCTATCTTTTCCGGTAAGTCCTCCAACCCTAGCCTCTCGTCCGCTCATCTCTTCCACGTGTCAGCCATCCGTTCACCTTGCCCAAGTCGCGCTCCACCAGTCTGCCACCTGTCCTAGCCGAGATCCCCTTGGGATCGCGTGCCCCAAGCTCTTAGGAGCCGCCGGTCGTCATCTCTATCCTTCCCTATTTTCTCTCTTTTCGATAAGTGTCAACCCTAGGTCGCCTAAACTTCACCCGTCCATCTGTCCACGTGTCCTCATCCCGTGACCCCTCCTAGCCACGTCATCCTTAGCGCGTGGAGTAGCTGGCCCAACCGGGGCCCACTCAATTCTGCGTGTGATCTCGCGAGATAGCCGCGAGATCCTTCCCCGCGTCCTTATCTTTCTTTCCTATTTCTTCTCCTTAGCTTTAGGAAACTCCCTCCTAGCGCCGCAGCCCCTTTTTCTCTTGTGTAACTCCCTTCCTAGATCTTAGGAGTCGCACATCTCATCCTTATCGCTAGCTAACCCTAGCGTTCTCTGTTCTAGTCTTCGATCCTGCCACGTGGCAAGCATCGACTTATCCACTTGACGAGACCGGTCAAGTCAATCCTAGCTAGGTCCACCTTTGACAACCCTAACCCGTCGTAGCTTAGCTCGAGCCTACCTCGAGTGAACCTAGTCTCACCTAAGATTGAACCTACCTAGACCGAACCTACCCTAGTAGGCTTGAACCTACCTAGACCAAACCTACCCTAGTAGGCTTGAACCTACCTGGACCGAACCTACCTTAAGCGACCTTAGCCATTAGGTCCGAACCCACCTAGCCTAGTCATCTAGCCTAGTCAAACTTAGCCAACCCTTGACCAAACCGAGTTAAGTCAACCCTCACCTAGTCGACCCTAGCTCGCCTAGTCACTTCTTAGGCTCACTTGACCTAGCCTACCCTTAGCTTAGTCGACCTAGTAGTTCCCAAGCCTTACCTTAGTCTATCCCTCCCTTAGCCCTAAACACGCCTTAGAACCCAGCCGTGACCGAGCCCTACCCCAGCCTTAGATAGGATTAGGCTTCGCCGGCTCCGCTCGATCCTCTCTCCCTCGACCGTCAGGCCTTCTTCGCAGGCACACGCGGCCGAGCCGCACTAAGGGCCACAGGCGTTGTCGCTACCCGACCGCCTCGCTCCCTGCCACCCGTCTCCGTCGGCGCCCTCCAGGCGTGCGTGGCCGAGCCACCTCGGCGGTACCCGACTGCCGCTTCCCGGCAGTGCTCCTCGTCACCACTCGGCGCCCGCTTGCTCTCACCTGCGGCCTTCGTCCGCGTCTTCGCCCGAGCCTTCACCGCGGCATCACGCCGCGCCCCCGCTGCAGCGCGCGACCGCGCGCTACCCGCCGGTCGACCTAGCCTGCGTGACTCGACGCCCGGCAGCCGCTTGCTGCCCAGGCCGCGCGCTTCCCGCCGGCCCTTCCTTGCCTTGTGGCCAGCTCCGAGGAGGCTCTCCTCAACCGGGCTTCTAGTACCGTGAGCTACATTGCCCGGGGTTAGGAATTCACCCCGCGGCCCTATCCGGCTAGCCCAAGGCAAGCCCTTGGGAGGTATCGTGTTCTATCCCCCTTGTAATCCGGGAGGGTTTGCTTTTGTTTTAGGACTTGCATCTAGTTTAATTCAGCTTGTTCTAGGTTTGCATTTAGTTTGCTTTATTTCTTGCTTTAGCCCAGGCTTCGGCCATACTCCTCTACGTGGTACCTCGAGGGCCTAGCCTGAGACACGATCACGCGGAGTCAAGCCACCTATTTGCTTCTTGTTGGGTGTGGTTTGGCCGTTAGTTGTGGTCTGCGTGGTTTGTTGAGTGGGTTGTGAGCGATTTAATATTTGTATCGTGCGCGCATTGTAAGGCCTCACAGCCCTCTAGCTTTCTTGTAGTAGGGTAAGCCATAGTTAGGTTTTGAAAAAGGGTAACCCGCACTTGTAATTCAGTCCTATTGGGTTTGCGCCGGGGTTTGTCCGGCCGGGTAGACTCTTTGTTTTAATTTTTAGGTTTTTGATTTTTAGAGAGAGCCCCAAGTAGGTCTTAGGGAACTAGGGTGCGAGCTTGGTTCGAGCTTATTTAGCCCAACCGGTTCTCGTCCTAACAATTGGTATCAGAGCCAACTTGGGGACAACCCGTCAGACTTGTATACTGGCACCTTGAAGAATCAGCAATTCCGGGCAGTCCAGACGGCAGTTTAGAAGAAGAATTCAGTTCCGCAGTTGGATTTCTAGTCAGTCGGCAGTCTTTAGCTTCGGGTTTTCTAGTTGTGTGCAGATTGGATTTTCGGTTTTCTAGAGCTCCACGGTGTTAAAATCTCCCGCCTAGTTCTAGGCTTCGCTTGCTCAATTTTAGCAAGTGTAGGGCTGCACACCTTGTGCACCCGAGGGCAGCCAAGCTCGAGGTGCGTTGCCGAGACACCAGGCGGGTGTGGCAATTCAGGCTCCTTGAGCCCGGCCGAGAGCGAGGTGTGATTGCCGAGGCGCTAAGGCGTAGCGCGGCATTAGACGGGCCAACCCGTCTCCCTTGCCTTAGAACGCGCTTGCAGCGGCATCGGCGGCAGCAGCGTGGTCAGATTTAGGGCAGTTTTCATTTTTGGATTTTAAGAGTGGCAGTAGACAGTTTTTGGATTCCTAGTTAGGAGTTTTTTCTTTAAAATTTTCCAAGTGCATCCTTGGCGTATTTCCTCGCGCATTTTCGATATGGGCAAGTCAAAGAAACAGTTCAATCCTGACGAGCCCATAGTTGAGGAAGAAACTGAAGGGGAAGCTCCCCAGAAAGCAGAAGTAGGGCAAGGTCCCAATCAGGCTAACAACCGAGTAGCCAATTTGGAAAAAGAGTTACAACGCATGCGAAAAGAGTGGAATCAAGCGGATCAATACCGCAAGAAGGATGTGGATCGTCAACTAGACGAAATGAGGAACATGTTCAAAGCTATTTCCTCCAACCTGAATATGTTGACGGAGAGGGTTACTCAGAACCCGAATACAACTAAGGATAAGGGTAAAGGTATATTGAACAATCCAAATTACCAAACCGACACTGAGATAGACCCCAACAACTTCTCGCGAGTTGAAACCAGTGCTGAAGGGGCCAGACGCAAGATGCAACCACCTCCGGATAAGCCCCAGTATGAGCCTTACAGTGAGTATTACAGGACCCCCCGTAATACTAAGATAGTGAATGGAGGCCCGAATCGCATGTACTACGATTCTGAAGGGGAGCAGGACGAATCCCCAGTTCGTCCTAGGAGGCACTACCGTGAACCTCCTCGTGAAGAAAGACGGACGCCATCAGTCCGCTATGATTTCCCTAAGTTCAATGGGGAAAATCTACGGGAATGGCTCTTTATGGCAGAGCGGTTTTTCAAGTGCCATCGCACACCTGAGGATGAGTGGATTGAGATTGCTACGGCCAACATGACCGGCGAAGCAACCACTCATTACTTGATGTTCGCTCATGACAATCCCGATCCCACATGGGAAGATTACAAGGCCAGTCTCCAGTTACAGTTTGGGGACTCAACGTTTATTGATTATGATGAGGACTTGAAAAATCTGGTTCAGACCTCTTCTGTGGCAGAATACAAGAGGCGATTTGATCGCTTGGCCGCTATGGTCAGATGGCCAGAAAAAGCTCTCATCGGCGCTTTTAAAGGTGGCCTTAGGAGCGACGTCAAGAGGAAGCTTAAAATTCACCGTTTTGAAAAACTTGATGAATGTATAGCCATGGCCCGTATATACGAGGAGCAGATCAATGAAGAAGAGGCCGAAAAGAAGGCCTATAAGGCAGAAAAACAGAGGAGAAAACCTTCCCACTCCTCTAGTTCCAAATATCAGGGAAGAGAAGTTGCTCCCTACCAAAATAGGAAGGAGCAGAGGCCCCAGTACGGACCCCAACAGGGGCAGGGCCGTAAACCTCCCGTACGATACCTCACACCACAACAGATCGAAGAGTACAGACGAAAGGGCCTGTGCTACAGATGTGAGGGAAAATGGGATAAAACCCATAGGTGTCTCTACATGATGCGTATCGAAGTAGTCAGCGAAGAAGATTCCGATTTCACCCCTAATTTCGGGAATGCTAGTCCCTCTTCATCCTCTGATGAAGGAGTGTCCACTCGGAGAAGAAAACCGAGGGAAGAAAACAAGGAAAGGAGTGAGCGGAAGGGTGAGAAGAAACAGGAAGAAAGAGATGAGGCTCCGCCTCAAGAACAAAAGGCTCCAGAAAATGAGTCTTTACACTCCATGCAAGACCCTAACAAGCCAGATTTGCTGAGAACGTTTGGCCGCATAATTGGGAAAAAGGTCCTCATATTACTTGACAATGGGGCCACAAAAAACTTCCTTACGGAAGAGGCGGCGCATAAATGCAACGTCCCCTATGAAGCAAGCAGCCCCCATACAATTATCGTGGGAGGGGGTGGTCGACTCAAATGCATAAACATGGGGAAAGACGTAGAAGTGGTCGTCAGTAAAAGGCCCTTCACGATAGACGTTCTAGTTATTCCCTTGGATGGAGTGGATCTCATTCTAGGAATGCCATGGTTCTTCACTCTTGGGATCATTATATGGGATCCTAAAAACTTCGCCATGACTTTCACCCCGGACGGTGACGAGGATCCTATGACCGTCCGAGGAATAAATAGAAACACCGATCCTAAGGCTGCTCTTAGGGCTTTGGATACTGAGCAGCCAGCATGTTGGGTGATGGCGCTAGCTAGCGACGTGCCACCCAAGGAAGAGCAGAAAGAAATCGTGCCAGCACGTATACAGGCAGTATTAGATCAGTATGAAGACATATTCGCTGAACCAAAGGGTCTCCCACCGCAGACATCCTATGATCACCGAATCATCTTGACTGAGAAGGCCGAACCAGTCAATGTTAGGCCTTATAGGTATGGGTACAGCCAGAAGGCTGAGATAGAGCGTCTGGTAAAAGAGATGCTCGAAGGCGGAATTGTCAGGCCAAGTAACAGCCCATTTTCTTCGCCAGTGCTATTGGTAAAGAAGAAGGACAATACTTGGCGATTCTGCGTAGATTACCGAGTACTGAGTGAAGCCACGGTAAAGGACAGGCACCCCATACCTGTCATTGATGAATTACTGGATGAGCTTACCGGCGCCACCATTTTCTCGAAGATAGATCTGAGAGCCGGTTACCACCAAATCAGAATGTACGGTGAAGACGTCTTCAAAACAGCCTTTAGGACGCATGATGGACACTACGAGTTTCTAGTCATGCCCTTTGGCTTAACTAACGCGCCTGCTACTTTCCAGAGATGCATGAATGACATTTTCAGGCAATACCTCCGGGATTTCATCTTAGTGTTCTTTGATGATATTTTAATTTACAGTCAAACAGAGGTAGATCATGAAAGGCATCTCTCTATTGCTCTTGGGATTTTAAGAGATAATCAACTGTATGCTAAGATGTCCAAATGTAGTTTTGGACAATCCTCTATTGGTTATCTAGGACACATTGTGTGTCAACAGGGGGTTCGGGCAGACCCCGAAAAATTAGACGCCATGCAAAGATGGCCACTGCCTAAGGACCTTAAAGGGCTCCGAGGATTCCTGGGGTTAACAGGCTATTATCGATGTTTTATCCAAGGCTATGGACTGATAGCCCAGCCATTAACCCAAATGCTGAAAAAGGGAGCTTTTCAATGGTCGGACAAAGCTAAGGCAGCTTCGGCTAAGTCAAGAAGACTCGGCCCAAGAGCTAAATCCGAAGTGAGGGCGGCAACCCTCACGAGGTCCCCACCCTAGGCTCGCAAGGTCTAGGGGTTAATTCTTAGATTTGCTTAAGTGTTGGGCGCTAGGCCCGAGTTTATTACGCTTTATTGTGTTTGCTTTTGCAGCTAGGACCCAAGTCAATAAGGCTCA